>CAJVQA010009485.1:0-12050 GCA_910591915.1 Cetraspora pellucida | reverse complement strand
GAGTCTTTATTCTTCATATGTAATTTAAAAGCAAGCTTTTCTTTGTAAAAACTTCAATTGAATTTCAATAAAGTTAATGGCATGGCCTCACTGTTAATATTTAAAAAAAAAAAAATAATAATAGTCACACTTATATAAATAAATTTAATTAATTGAATCAATTTAATGACATAACTGATATAATTTCTAAAGATGCATTTAATTAATAATTTAAGTATAGCAGTTATAAAATAATTAATATTCTAATAACAAAATTATTTTAATACTTAAGAAATTAATTCTTCTATTTTATTATTTAAGACATTGAAAACTAAAGATTTTATTAAAGGTTCAAAGTTTTCTCTTTTATATTTAATAAATTATTAAAAAATATAAAATTATTATATTAATATAATTATAATAAAAGATAAATATTTGTATATTTAGAAATTTTATTTAAAATTAAAAGGTTTGTACTAATTCTAAGTTTTATACAGTCTGACACACTTCTTTTATCACACCTTTTATTGTAATACTATAAACAATTCTGTTTATATAATATATTAAATAAGCATAAAGTATATTACAAAACTTAAAACATTATAATAATAATTATATTTTATTAAATATTAATATATTAAAAAATAATATAGTAATTTAGTAGAATAAATAAGTCATTAACCTCTTAGTAGCAAATTGTAAGTTCAAAACTTATTAATAGAGAAAATTTAATAATTATCTGTATAATAGTAACTATATTTCATTAATTTATTAGAATAAGTTATCTGTAACTATAATAATATCAGTATTATATAACTAACAGGTTATAAGATATTAATTATACAAAAAGATGCAAACTAATATTAGACAATACAAATTTAAGATAAGTCTTTGTAGCTATATAAATCTATAGAATTAAAAAAACAGAAGCCTATTTAAAAAGATTTATAATACAAATTTTTGTTAATATTATTATAAAAATTAGATCTAGAAAATAAATATTAATATAAAGAAATTATATAAATAAAACCTTTAGGTAAGAAATACTATTAACTAGGTTACTAAAATTAGACTAATAAAAAATATCAAATTAAATTCATTATATTAAGAACAGTTACAATTTTACCAGACTATCTAAATTGAAAATTTAGAGACAAACACAGATTGAACAATAAGTAAAAAATTAATAATAGATAAATAATAAAAAAATTTGTGATTATTGCAACCTATATCTGCCAAATAATATTAGCATAATAGCAGTATAATAGCAAAATAACAGTAAAATAATAGAAGGTTTATTAATATTAGTAATATAATAATAACATATTAGCAAAATAATAAAACAGCTTTATTATTTTACTTTTAGTTGTTATACTGCTATTATTCTGTTATTATTTTTATATTATTTATCTATTATTTACTTTATTTATTTATTCAATTTGTAAAAATAATTTATACTATAAGTACTAAAAATATGTTATAAATTTAATATTAATATTTAAATAAACTTTACAAAACTTAAACTTATTAATTAGAATTGTAAAATAGATTAGTTAGTTTACAATCAAGTAATATGCTTTGATATAAGTAACAGTTTGATAAACATATTTGAAAAAAAGGTTATATATTGTCAAAGATAAAACTAACATCTTATAGACCCTGCAAAATGGACATCATTGTAATATACTTATCTAGTTAGAATTGCCTATGACCATCTACCTGAAACATGTGTACCTGGCCTCAAAAAAACTATATAAAAGTACACAAGCCTTTATGTAGAACCCAATCACCCTTTTTAATTAAAGTAAAGTTGACCTGAACTAATCTGTTATGCTAAAAATAGATGTTGAATCCATCTGCCTTATTTAAGTTAGGTGTGAAGTATTGTCAAAAAGATGTGATTGAAGACAATATGATAGGTTCTGGTACTGGAATATTGAAACTAAACATTTTTCATCAGTTTTATAAAAGCTATAAAAAATGGTAAAGTAATGAAAGGCTGTGTAAAAGAGGTTAAAGATTATAACAAATAAGATTGAAAGTGTTGTGAATAATAAGAAAAGTCATGGTCTTGCACAGACTCTTCATACAATTAAATTTATTATAAAAAGGATAGAATTTTCTCTTTTCAAAAGCTCAGATAATTATAATATCATTCAAAAATTTAGAACTGTCACTAACAATATAATTGTATTCCTCTACTAAATATTTTTTATTTTATTTTTTTTTTTTGGTGTTAAGATGACCTCTTGGATCTTTTGAGTTTATTTAACAATGGTAAATGTAGTTCAGTGAACTACACAGAAAGAGCATAAATTGGCTATATGTATAACTTTTTTATATTACCTATTTAAGGAGTCCATCTAAAAGTTCCCTACCAATTGTTATACCTAACACTTCTGCTTAGGTATTCTACTTTAAACCATCTGAACCTGCAAACCTGTTAACTTCATTGGGTCATATCTGATGCCCAAATTATTATCTTAATCTTAGGACTATTTTATCCTTGAGATAAACCCCTCAGAGCCTTTTGTACTCATTTTTATAGCTAATCTAGGTATCACTATAGCAAAACCAACACTTGCAGTTAGGGCTTAACCATTAAACTGCTATGTTCTTGTAAAGTTCACATAGACCCTAGAATCTACTTCACAGCATAACTCCAGTACTTTAGTATACCTCTGTCTTTTTATCTGCATTTTTACTAAACTTCCAATCTAGATAGCTTGTATAAGACTACAACTAGTCCATTAGTATATTAAGTCAGCCCAATATTCTTTTTTGGTAGTCTGGTTGGTAGTACCTCTAAGACTTCCAACTTGGAAGTTTTTGTCTGTTCAGCTACTATGACTAGATACTACAATCTTGATATTAATTTTTTCAAACTAGCTTTTACAGTAGAGGCATCAAAAATTTAGCTATCTCTCTACTCAGATCTTTCCAAATAGACTTCTTGTTATCTAATTTCAACAGATTTACACAGCCACAAGGACTTATCCAGTGTTTGCACTACCTGATTGCCAGTTTGCATTCTTTCATATAACTACAGACCTTGTTCCAAAGGACAATATTACATGACTGTTATACAAATTCTCTATAATCTGCTAGTCATGCTGGTGTGACTGCCATTACAGATATTCTAATCTAATTATTAGTAACAGTTGCTGTAATATGAATATTACATAGGTAATTATTCAAATTTTTACTGTCGATAGGATTTGAACACCCAACCTACCACTTGAAGAGTTGACAACCTAACCACTTCACTAGGTTGTCACACCTTTTTACAAAATATTTATAAAGTTAATAAAGCCCTTTTTGACTTAAAAAATAAACCAATACTCTTTTAATATCATAATACTCATCTTGTAATGCTTCTCTTCGATCACTTGATCAGTAGCAAATTGAAAAACCATCTCTTGTATTTTTGAAAAATGTTATACAGCATAATCATTTTTCTAGTAACAATTCATTATATTTACCTCATTTCTAAATTCACTTATATAACCTTTTACAATATTAAATTAAATGACACTTAGATATATAACAACTTTAGTATTACTTATTTGATATAGTATAAACCAAAATATTTAAATAAATAATCTTTTAGCCAATTACATATATTGTAACTAGTATAGAATATTCAGATAAATTACTTAAATAAGTAACTAAAAGTTATTTAGATAGTTAGTCATCTACTTATTCTTATACAAATTATATATATATATATAATTAAAAATACAATAAAGATAATAGTTATTATTAACATTAGCATCAAAACTCTTTTTGATGATCATCTGAACCAAACTTTCCAAAAAGCCAAACTACAAGAAATGATATAGTTAATATATTAAACTTTATAAAAACCTTTCTGAAGTACTATACACATATTGTTGAACATTGAAATAAAGTTCAAAAAGAGTTGCAGCCTTGTAATAATAGTTTAAAGAGCACTCTAGAATTATAAAAGAAGTAGTTAGTAAAAACCAAGATTTCTTTTTAAGTAAACAACAAAGTTGAATATATTAGTTTTATACAACTGTAAAACCTACAAGAAACACCTACAAGAGTTAAGAACTTACAAAAGCTAAAAGTTGGTTCATCTAGCACTCTCACTTTTTCTTCAAAAAAATTTTGTAAAAATGTGCAATTCAGTTAATTCTTTTTTAAAGATTGACATGTAAAATCACCTAAACAGTTAGCAGTATTTATTTCCTTAACAGGATTGTTTATAACATAGATCAGAAATAATACAGCAATACAAACATAACTATACATATGCCTTGAGCTGCTAAAAACCTATTAAACATTGCCTTCAAACTAACCAATATCCTATACCAACCCTCTATAATAAAGTTGAAGTTTTTTTCTCTTTTTTAGTTTTTTGTTTAAATAATCTAAGTAAATAGAAAGTTAGTAAAGTAATTTCTATTTAGTATAGTTTATAATTTTTACAAGTCTAACACAGACTTATAATTGTAATTGTTTAATATCTGTGAATTGCAAGTTTCATATCCAATACAGGCTTAAAATCATAAACATCTGATTTTTTGTGAATTACAAGTTTCATACTTTTCTTTTTTCTCATTTTTTTCTTTTTCTCTTTTACTTCTTGTTTTGTATCTTTTATCATTTACCTCTATACTTCTGGTTTTTTTTTTATATATAAAATCTTTTTTTTGTTTTTTTGCTTCCCTATGAGAAGATGTTATCAGATTGGTAGTATCCTATTGTAGAATGGCAGTCAGACGAGCAGTTTACTTCAGTTTAAGATAGTGCAGCAGGTTACACTTAGGTACTAATAAGGTGGCCAGATGATGCTGGACTTAAGTATTAGAAAAATTCTTTGCAATCTGTATAGTATCAAGAATTCTAATAAAGTATTAACATGACTGCTTAAGTTAAAAAAAAAAATTATTAATATTAGTATTAGTAAAAGTAAAAAAAAAAGTATAATTAAATATAGTTTTAAAAAAACTATTATTAAAATTTAAAATTATTTTTTAAAACTTACAATCAAAATTTATAAAAAATATTACTAATAAAATAAATTAATTGTTTTATTTATTTATTTTTTTATAAAAAACTTACTTAAATTTTTAGTTTATTAAAATTTATTCAGTATAGATATATTAATAGTTCTATTTTTAATATATATTATTAGTTAGGTGTCTTCCAACCTATCCTAGCTAGAAATTGATAAATTAATTAACTATAGCATTTATTAGAAAATAAAAGGTGTAATGTTATATTGGGTGTCTTAAAAGTAATATTCTTAATTAAGTAGCACAAATATAGTTAGAAATCTTTAATATAGAAATTTTCTTCTATGTGTTTATAAAGTTTCTACTCAGATATTATATAAATAATATATATATATATATATATTGTTAGCCTAAAAATTTTTTATTTTAATAATAATAATAGAAGCTGCTTGACTATTATATAAAAACTATAATTTAACAGTTTTAAATAATATTTATAACAAAACTTAACAATGCATATAAAGATTAATATTTTAAACAAAGACAACAATAAATAATATATAAAGATACTATAAATTTTTTTTTTTAATTTTAAGGGCAGTCTCACCTATGTCTTTTTATTAATAGTAGTATAAGATTACATATTATATACAGAGTATATCAATGAAAGTACAACTAGTCACACATATAACTTTAGTTATTATCTAATTAAGGGTTCTGCCTATAGGTTACCCACTAGATGCTATACCCGAGACCTACCTGTAAGTCCCCTATTTAAACTTTCTAATTTTCAATACTTAACTGCATATATATACAATGTATACCACCATGTTTGTGACAGAACAGGTTAGAGCTATCTAATTACTATTTATATCTAAGTCCTACCTCATTAGATGTTACTAAGTATTCAAAGTCCTTTCAAATTTACCCTCGATGCAAACTTACTAAGTATGGTACCAAGATTACCCCTTAGATTTTATCCAATTTTAGTATATCCTATATTTACTAGAACTAGTTTGGTGCCAGAAGTGTCCAAATTTTGGTAAGTCCATTCTTTTTCTATAGTTTTCTTTTATGTTCACTGTATCACTTACTAGTTTATATCAGGAATCTTTTTTCTGAGAACTTCTTTATATACTGATCTTTTAATCACATGAACTTAGCCACAGGGCTTCGCATACCTTTATATGCTTCTGTAGATTACAGAGTTGCCTTCAGCTGGAATTGAACCATCGACCTTGTCTATGAAGAAAGGGATGCCTAGACCACTAGGCTATGAGACCCCATCTCTTAGATACTATAAATTATATCTTTTATTATTTAATAAAATATATAAAAATACTTAATTTTTTTGAAAGACACCAAGAGAAATGACTGTTACTACTCTAATGAAAAATATATTACTAAAAACAATGAAGTTTATCATCTTACCTGCATGACTGCCTTATTTCAACATAAAGCTAACTCATCTCAAACTAAGAAAATCTTATTCAAATCTTTCAAAATATCCTATATAAATCCTCTTAAACTACCAATTTCTTTACTATCTCTTCTCACCAAATCTCAACTCCTTCTGATCTTATTGATTTCTTCTTCACTACAATTACCAATACTAACTCTATCTCTAATTAACTCCCAATTACTAATATTTCTGATAATACTAACTTAAATCTTAATAAATTTAACAATACTAATCCACCTAACAGTACTTCTAACAAACCTTCTTTTCAAACCTACTCTAGTGTTGCTAAACCAAAATTTAACCTTACATATAACTGGCTTACAAATTTTCTAACTACTGAAGAAATGTAACCTAACAAATAATTACAAACTACATTCTCTTTTTAACTCTTTACTTTTTTTAAAAAATTTCTTTACAATTTTTAATCTAATAAAGAAATTAAACCTGTTACCTCTTCTCAACCTGCACTTAAAGTCTTATTTTATTATATTATTCATATAATAGCTAGGCAATAGCCAGAGTTTTAACTGAGCTCATTTATAGTAGTAATCCTAATATTGACAAAAGTGCTACTATTCCTTTTTATCTTCTTGAATCTACTCTCAAAAACTTACTTCTTAAATTTACAACTGGCTCTTTCACAAAACTTAATTATCTTAAAATCTTTGCCTTACTAGTTACTATACCTCTATATACTGCTCATAACCATCTTTAACTCTATCTCAATCTTGCATGACTTTATCTTTTTTTATCAAATAATTATCAATCAATCAATTACTAAAAATTTGCCAAAGATTTAAAACTTAGATCTAAAAGATTCAAAATTGAATCTTTTACTCAAACTACTAATCTTGACCAAAAATTCTTTACTATTTAATTAGATGCTAGATTCAACATCAAACTCTTTTTCAATATTCCTAAAATACTATTTCTTGAAAGATTCTGCATGTCTTCTCTAAAAAACTCTCTTGATCACTTTAATTCTTGGTTTGAAACCTACTACCCTTCTTATAGTTGATAATTTTCTTCTACTATTGATAAAGAAAAAAATCAAAACTTTACTCAAAATCCAATTCCATTAGCATTTCATTCTTTAACTCTCCAAACATCTTCCAGAATTCTATATATTCCAAAAACCTAATTCACTCCATGAACAACATGAGAAAATATCTCATGTTACAAATTTTCACTGCCTCAGTTGTGACAACAAATTATATCAATATCACAATGATAAAAAATTCTATGACAGTACTAAACTCTTTAATGACATACTAAGCAAATTTAACTTATTATTTTCACCCAAAGAGGATAAAACATGAATTAATTCTACTCTTAATACTATACTATTTCATAAAAACAAAGAACATACTGCTTCATTTAATCAATCTATTCCCACCAAAACATTGAACAATTTGGCTGATCAAGCTAAAGACTTTGTCTACAAACAAAACAAAGTCAAATCAAATCCCAAATGTCACAACTATTATTTTTATTGTTATCTTACTCTATATTACCAAACTGCAGTAGAAAATCACAACATACAGTCTCTTTCCAAGAAGAAGGCAATTAATTTACTAACCAAAAACATTATTGATACTAAATTTCTTGCCAAAATCATTACCTACTTTAATGTTGTCAAAAACTATAAATAAACCTATTTAGAAATTGTTAAATACTTCAATAATACTGCTTATTCAGCAGCTGAGAAATTTTTAACAAAAAAATTTAACCTTGACTTCCAACATGTTTTCATCCTTAACTTACTTTTCTTACAATCTCCTTTTTAAGTTTTTTGTCTTCTACAATACACATTGAAGCAGCTACTACCTTTATAAAAAATACAACTATTGTAGTTAATAAGAAGAATAATATAAGTAGGCAGGTGGACAAGCCTATTTATGTAGAAGGCCAGAATAATGACAGTCAGACCCAATGTACAGGGCAGACTATGATACTTTGCACAGCTGTAAGAGCCAAGCATATGGTGATCGACCCTGTAGAAGACAATTTTGAAAGATTATTTACAACATCTTTAATCTTTTATAATCTTCATATATGCTTTAACAAATTCCTTCTTTATTACTATTTACCACTGCTCCCTTATAGTCAAACTATTCAAACTCTAATTCAACATATTGACAAATTTAACAACAACAAAACTGTATCTAGTATTACATTTTCTGTCAATTCATTTTATAATGAAACCCATATATATCTTTCTAATAATACTTTTTTACCAGATCATATTGTTATTGACCATATCTTCTTTCTATATTCTATAATCTTTCTCTCAGATCTAACTTTTTTAATTTTACTTCTATTCCATCTGATTTATTTTTTGACAACCATTCTTCAACCCTTAATTGTAATCCTTTCTCACCTTTATCTAACCCAACTCTATATCACCTTAATTTAACTATTACTATACATAATATTAGAGGCTTCAATGAACCTACCAAAAGAGAAGCATAACAAGATTATTGTTTTAACTATAACATATCTATTGCAAGCATTACAGAAACTAAAATTTCTAACAAAACTAACCTCTTCTTTTGCAATAATAATTTTTTTTTTACCTACTATTAGTTTAACTCTCCTATTTCTATTGAAGGCACTGCTATCATAATCTGCAATAATCTTAAACCTTACATTTACAGTATTCATACCCATTCTGGAAGTGCTATAGACTTGATATCTTCTTTTAAAATAATATTAAACTTTATATTATCTTAGAGTACCTGTTATCAACTAACATGTCTACTCAAAATCAAACTCAAAATACTGTTATTAACTGGATTCAATAAGCTTCTTAGCTTCACATCTACTCTATTATTCTTGGTAAATTTAACATACAAGATAACATGAACAGTTTTTCTTCTAAATACAAACTTATCAACTTTTTTAACAATACCAATATGTATAATATTGGAGCCCACTTTAACAACAAAAACTCTACCTGGTCTAACAATACTAGCAGTAGTCATATTGACTATATTTAGATTGACCAATTCAATATACAATTTTTTCTCTCTTACAGTCTTGATAACAGCCAAACTTCAACTTTCAGTAACCATCTAATTCTTACCTCTATATGGACATTCCTATATGCCTATAGTAAATCTTTATGTAAACATACTAGTATTAGTTATTGCATCTTTAACTACAAGGTCATGTCTGCAGAGAACTGGGAATTTTTTGCAAACATCTTATTACAATAACTCTTACTGTACAAAATTCTTATCAATAGTGAAACTGATGAAAGTATTGAAACAACTTGGCACAAAATTCAATGCTCTATTATTTACTCTGCTACTCATACCATTTCTAGTAAAGTCTCTTGTAAATATAACTACAATCATCAATACTTACCTCACAGTACTCTATTACATTTATCTCTTAAAAAACTTGGTTACACTATTAAACTTAAAAAACTTATCTGATATTCTGACATCTTCAACATTAATTAAAATATCTTTCAAATTAACAAACAGTCATAATGTAACCTTTAACCACTTAGCTTTACAAACCAATCTTGTACTCAACTATGGCTTCAACATGCTTACTTTATTTGAAAACAACTTTTTCATGCTTGTTACCTTGAAAACTCTCTTCTACTTTGACAACAAATCAACAAATCTACTAACAAAAAATGTGTTATTCTTACATCACATCCTATACAAGTTATCAATAGCATCCTTAATTGCACTAAAAACCTGTTCATTTCTCTAATATAAAATTGTTTAATGAGCTTATAACTGATCTATTACTCATTAAACAGCATGTTCAATTACATTTTCATAAATAAACTGCATTTAGACCTATTAATAAAACTCTTTTTGATAATTTTTGGCAACAATATTATCTTCCACTTTTTTATATTAACCCAACCTGGTATTAATCTTTGAACTCCTCCATTACAAATGAAGAACTCTCTCAAACTCTCTCACAACTTTCTAACAACAAAGCCAGTATTCTAAAGGCATTAGTTATAAAATGCTCAAATATATTAGCCCTAAATACATTTATGTTATTACTAGTCTCTTCAACTATTGCCTTTTTGAAAATAGAATTCCTAAGCAATGAAAACATAACAAAATTTATTCTATTTCCAAACATAACTCCTTTGATGATAATCTTAATTTTACTTAACATATTAGTCTTGTTGAATATATTCACAAACTATATAACAAAATTCTTACAAATAGACTAAACACTATATTTTCTTCTAATCCTATTTTTCACCTTTTAATTATAGTATACTTTCTAATAATAGCACTTCAATCCCTATTTACATCCTCAATAATCTCATTAAAGATGCTACTTGCAATCATAAAGAGATTTGGCTATTTTCATAAGATATGAATAAAGCATATGACTCTGTCAACTTTACTCTTTTTAAACATTTACTTTCTTGTCTGACACTTTTTTTATTTATTATTAATATCCTTTCTAACTTCTTAACAATCATCACAATCAAATTATTAATAATCTTGGCCTTACTCTCTCATATTCTGTTCACAATGGTATTTACCAAGATAAAACCATTATTCCTTTATTATAGCACATATATTATAATCCACTTATCTCATATATATATGCACAAGTATCTAGTTATATTCTACAATCCTCTTAGGCTACCAATCTTAAACTCCAAATATTTAACTCATTACAAAAACAATGCTCAGTCTTGACATATATAAATGATACTCTTTGAATTGCTTCATCACAAACTGAGCTTTCCAACATATTATCTATAGCTGAATTATTTTATGCTATGACTAACATTCAAGTTATTCCTACAAAATCTATTCTGGTTACTAATAATCCTCCATCTTACTACATCCTTATTCCCTATAATAATCATCTTCTTTCACTACATTATCCTAAACAACTCTTTAAATTTTTAGGTTGCTGGTTCACTTTGGACAATAGGCAATCTAAACAAACAAAACTGCATATTGCTGAATCCTCTTAACTTATTCAAATTGCTAAAACCAAACATATTATTGACTCATATGCCTGTTATATTATCAATATAATTATTATTCCTACCCTCAAATATCATCTTTAAAACATTGTAATTAGTCAGCCTACCTGCAATAAAATCTTTACTCAACATATCAGCCTTGTTAAACTTAAAGCTAAACTTTGCTATACAATATCTTCTAGTACCTTTTTATATCTCCAAATTTATAACATCAAACATATTTGGAACATTCAACTGCAACACCGTATTCTAATCTCTTTAAATGACTTAATAATCCTAACCTATAAGGCACATCAACTTACATCTAAATTTAACAGTTACAAAACAACCTTTGGTCTCCTACCAATATCTTCTTACATTCCAATCCTATTATTAATAGTTCTAACTGTCTAACTACAAACTTTAAAATTATTTAGCTTATCAAGCATATTGGCTGCATATTTTCTACTAATTCAACTTATAACATTCTACTTCCTCTAAATGATGAAGCTATCTTCTTTGAATCTTTTCTTTCTCTTATCCCAAATATTCTATTTTCAAAAAACAACTTAGATATTACAAATTACTTTACAGAAACCTATTAATTTTTTGAAATATTTTTATTATATAAATATTATATAATTAATATTTATTAAGT
>CAJVQA010009484.1:0-12052 GCA_910591915.1 Cetraspora pellucida | reverse complement strand
TTTGTAAAAAGTTCTAAATTGACAGAATCATATGCTTTGCTTATGTTCTGAGACAGAAGCCATAATTGTTTGTTGTTATAATTAGTATCTTTGATAATATTGTTAAGTATGTACTGTATATAAAAATAGATATGCTATTGCCAGATAAAGTAATATAGTTGTAAGGAGATAGAATAGGATGTTGTGTAAGTATTAAATTAAGATGGTTAGTAAGAAGTTTTGTATATAGTTTCTTAATATGTTTAACAAGACTAATGGGTCTTGTATTAGAGAAATTTTCATCAAAAATAAGTTTTTTAGATATTAGAAAGATACGATCTTCTTTTCATTACTTAGATATGCGAGAAGTTTGAATGCATCGATTAAAAAGGGCAACTATTGCTTAAAGAAAAATAGAACCAGCCTGTTTAAGCATTTTATAACTAATTTCAGATAGTTCACATGCTTTGTTATTGGGAAGTTGGTTAAGAGTTCTGGTAATTTCAAGTGAAAATTCAGCCAAGACTAAATTTTAATAGTCTGAACTAGTAGTAGCTTTTGATTTATATTCCTTTGATCAGTTAATATTGAATTTATGATTATTAATAGGTCTGTAGGCAGTCCAGTTGTCAAAATAGTATTGAATATGTTCTTTAATTAGTTTGGGTTCTGTGATGATATTATCTTTTATATAAATTTTGTTATCAGTTATAATTTTAATATATTAGTTTAATTGCAAATATAAGACTTATATATATATCTAAAAGATTAAATAAGTATTATAAAAAAATTATATTAATATTACTATATTATTCAAATATAAGATATACTAATATAAAGGCAAAATAAATAAATTAATTGAATCAAAGTTATCATAGTGATCAATTTTATTTACAATTATATATATATTTAAAACTTTACAAGTATATAAATAAGTTAGTTAAAATAGTCTCTTCAAAGTGCAGTTATATAAGCCTATATAATATAAATTTATAATTAGCATGTTATCAATATTGATATCAATAACTTGTCTGTTATAAATTCAAATAAAATAAAAAAAGCTATATAAAAGGTTTTATTCGAGCTTTAGAACTTTATAGCCAAAAATAAGATCTAATTTTTATTTTTTTAAAAAAGCTAGCATAATAATAACTTCTCAAAACCCAATAAAATTAACTTATTATTTAGCTAATTTTTTTAAATAAACAATAATTAGATTTTATTTTTGACTATAAAGTTCTATAGCTTTAACAAAACCTTTTATATAGTTTTTTTTTATTTTATTATAGTTGGTTTTTATTTTGTTAAAAAGTACTCTAAACTGTATAAATAATATAAAATTAAATTGAATTAATTAGCTAATTAGATGAACTTTTGTCTATAAACTTGTCTGATTGTAATTTTATATTATACAATTTTGTGTAATAGCACTTTAAAGAAGCCATTCTGGCTGACTCTACATAGATATAATTTAAATTTATATAACTTGTAACAAAAAATATATTATAGATAGCAACAAAAACATTTATCCAAATAATATAATAGATACTTATTTAGCAATTATAATCTATTATTTTATGTTTATTTTATAAATATTAATAAATTATATTATTTGTTTAGTATTAATATTTTGTTTTTTTTTGTATTATTTTTTAAAATTAGTTAGTTGATTACATTAAATTTATTTTTTAGTTTATATTAGTAGTTATGTTAATTAAATTTAAAGAATTGTTAATGGCATCTTATATATAACTAATCAGTTTAAAAATTTACAAATAATATTTATAGACAATGCAAATTTACCTAATTAGTTAATAGTTAGAATAAGCATTGTTTATAGTTTTTAAAAGAGTTAAAACTAATTAGTTATATAAAAAGTAGCATTAATAATAAAAATGACATTAACAAGTTTTTAAATTATTATTATTATTTTTAATATTAAGACAAGTACTTGTAACCTAGAAGTTTATTGGTAATCTGTCAATATATAACTATTGTGTATAACAGCTATAGAGCTAATTATAAAAAGAGTGTATAACTAACTACTTATACAACTTTAGTTATTATCTATTTTAAGTAGTTCATACAAAGATTTTATACTAGTTGTTATATCTAGAACCTGCCTATAGGTTTTTTATTTAAATACTTTAGTTTCTATATTTATTTTTATTCTACTAACTGCAAATTAACTGCAAATATGCCATGATTACTAAGTTATATTTAACTTTATACTAAGCTACTAAAGCTTTTTGTATCCTATACTTATAGCTAACTTAGTACCACTTTGGCCTAGACTATTACTTGCAGTTAAGGCTGCAAGACTGTAAGTTACAAACATATCTTACATGTAAGTTACATATAAATTATATCCAAAATTTATGATATATAATAAGTTATTAAATAATATAATAAATTAACCAATTAGATTAATATATATTAATATAATATATAATATATATAATGTAATAAAAAATATACTTCTTAAGAACTAGAACTGTTAATTAATCTAGTCTAAACTAATAGTTCTTTAATTTATTCAAAGATCAAATCTATTAGTTCTAATAATAAACTAAAAATAAATATTAAGATAAAATTATAAAAAACATTAATATAATCAAATTTGTAAGAAATTGTTTTTGTTAAAATACAGAATTTTATAAATAAAATTTTAAATTATAGTTAATTTTTTAAAAAAAATCTTGAAACTTTATTTTATATTAACATTATATTTAATTATTATTATTGATAATTTAAAATTGCAAGAGAACTTTATACAATAATAATTGCAAGTTATATTATTATATATAAATAATTTTATAAATAAATAAATTGATATATGAAGTATCTAAAAACATATTTTAATTCAAATCATACTGTATTTAAAAAAATATTTTAGAATATCTTAAATATTTAATTTATCTAATATAACTTTATTGATCTTATTGAACTATATAGATTGTAAATTATTAAGCTTTATAAAATAACTTTATTTAAATTATATTATTAAAAACTTTTATTTATATATCTTTAAAAGTTATTATTATTTAACTTATATACTTACATGTAAGTTATATACTTATAACTTACCTTACATTAAAAAATTAAAAATTGTTATAAATTTATAATCTTACTTGCAGTTAAGACTAATTATTAAACTGTTATACTTTTGTAAAATTTACTAGAATTCTAATATCTTCCTTTTCTAACTTCTATTCTTTATTTTTGAACCTACAAGACTTCCTAAATTACTAATTTAGATGACCTAGTATAGTATCCTAAGATCTTTTTTCTTTAGTAATTTCTGACAGCCTAATTAATATATACTTCTTTATACATATTGTCATCTGATCCATCCTAGTTATTTTTTTTTAGAAGTTTTTGATAATCTGGTAATACTGTTAAAAGTTTATGTTACCTCTTTATTCAAAATTTCTAAGTAAATTTTTGTGTTTTAGTTTCTTAGTATTATGTGCTTGATAGTCTTATCATAGGTTTGCATCAGAGTTTTATGTAACACTGATTATTAATATTCTTCTATATATATATAATATTACACTTTATATAAATGCCTTAAACTCTTATTCAAAATAATGTTCCTAAGATTATAAATCATTTCTTCTATTTAACTGATTGACAAGACACAGTTACCATATTACAAGTATAATTTCCAAACTAAAAAATATTTCTTTATATGCTTGTAACATTACATTTTGTATAAGCTTTCAAGTTGCAAAATTTGATATACATGGGTTACAACCATATAAGACCAACTAATCAACAGAAAACAGTTACTATAACACAGATATAATTTTCAAATTTCATTATAGGTGGGATTTGAACATTAAACCTGCCACTTGGAGAATGATAACCCAATCACTATACTAGGATCATCATTCTTTACCAAGTTTTTTTTAACTTTCTACTCTATTTGTTTTTTAACAATTTTTCTTCTATTCTTGTAAACCAAACTACTTTCCTACCTTTACATAACAGACCTTGTAATAATTTAAATTGATGTTAGGAAATCATTTGATTTCCTTCTTTGTTGATCAAGAAAACAGAATTAGATATTGCAGTTTTAATTAAGATCAATTAGAGTGAGCAAACAATATGAATAAACTTTTATATTAACTGTTAATGTTTGTTTTTAATTTACTAACCGAAGCTCGCCCCAGCCCCTGAAAAATCTTGTGTATGTCGTGGATCAAATTTTTCAGGGCGTTACAAACGGAAAATACCAAACTACGGTTTTGATATTTTTACTATAAATGTATCAAAACATAATTTTGGTCATCAAAGGGCGTAGAAATATGAGTCTGTCAGGCAAAATTTTTCGGTTTATTATTTGATTGGTCAATTTAACAATGAAATTGCCAACTATTTTTATTTAAACAAAAAAATGAAATGAAAATTTTTTACAATTTAAAATTAATTTTATTAACTAATCACAAGAAAGAAAATGTTCAAATTTATTTAAAATTACAATACTTTTACAACTATGTCGAGTTCTATTTTTTTTTTAATATTCTAAAAAGTGAGTAGGAGAAGTGGTATATAGGGTACGGAAGAGATTTAAGAAAAGAATACATCATAAATGCATAATGTTCTTATAAAATATTTGTTTCCAACCGTGAATCATACATGCTATTTATATATTTTATATTCTGCTTACAAGTGTCATCTTAATTCGATGATTGGCACAATTCTCAACATATGTGTATGCATTTTTCATCGGTAGAAATTTGAGATTTTTTAAGGATTACGGTTTTTTTTTTTTTTAGACATCGACATATTATTACGGAACAACTTAATTTTGTTAAATACAGTATTTTAAGAGTTTTTTTTTTGTTATGGTATATATGAATATTTTTGAGAGTTTTTTTTTTTGTTATGGAATATGTAAGTTTTTTAAGTGTTTTTTTTTTTTTTGGTTGGTTAATGAGCAATGATATTACTAATACTCATGACGTTCGGTCTATGATTATTAGCACTTCGATTACCAAACAACAAAGTCCCCAATTGTGTAGAAAACGAGACCAATTCATTAGTCTCCATTTTTGAAAAATCAATAGCTTTATGGCAAAAAATCGGTGGTGTCAAATTAGGAGGATTATTAGGCTTCGGATTAGGGCTAACAGCTATATTAAGACCCTGGATTAATTTTTCTAGTCGATTGATTCTAGCACTTAAGCAATTAACATTATCATCACCGTTTGTGCATTTAGAGCAATGATGATTATTTTCAATTGTAATATTTGTTTTATTTCGATCGGATTGAGAATAAGGAAATGTAGATGAACGATTGAAGACAGTAAGTGGCCTTCTATCAACAGTTTCACCACCAGGTACAGTCACTCTTCGAGTAGAAATTCTCTTTGCTTTGGTCATTTTTTTTTTTCAAAGTAATTAATTTTTTGCTAGTAAATTTAGATTTGAAATATAAATATATATTTTTTTTTTTACTCTTTTGAATAGTTTATTGGTGAAGCCAAGAAATCAGGCGTGGAGCCTCACTTATATACTTTTTTTCATGCAGAATATCACGTGTAGAACATCCCTTCCCATTTTGCAATGCATCATCATTTAGATTGTATTGTATCCTCGTGTAACGTTAATAACTATAACGTCAACAGTATATTTATTTATAGATTAAATTACTAGGTGCTTCGACCCGTTGTATAGTGTGATACAAAACATTACATGATGCGAGATTGATAAATTTTATAATATAGATATTCTAGATAGAAAGACTTTTATCACCTGCTTGTAACACCATCTACTATAGCGAACGATAAAACAGTTATGCTTATGTATATATGTGCGCAGTATTTGATTTTCTTAATATAAATGAATGTACAAGTATTTTACAAAGAATAGAACGAATAAGTTAGGTCTAATCACTATTCTAAATATATAATGCTTTATAGCAAAAACTATTTGAAACATGGACGCTTATGTCGGAGAAGCGGCAGAATGTTCTATGATCACCAATTGGCATTTTGATATTTTTTCTATTTCATTTCTAAATTAGTAAAGACCCGTTATACGGGTATGAAATGTCGTCTTTTTATGCACATTTCTGCAATCTGCAGGGATACCAGGAGTGGTATCATTCTTGAAAGGTCGCAAGGTTAAGTCATTATTATTAAACTTATGTGAATTTTCATTATCCATATATCAACTATCCTTTAACAACTATTAGAGTATTATGTACTGAGTTTGTTGAAGAATAAGGTCGTTGTTTGAGTTTTAAAGTTCAATTGGGCAAGTTTAATTGTGAAACAATCTGTCAATCTATTTTTACTTATATTTTGACGAAGAAATCTTTATTCACTGAATTCTAATTTTATCACTTGTTGATCATCGTACACACTTATAATAAATAAAAATGCAAACGTCATTTTAAGAAAATTATAATTAGAAATTTATTCATGTAACAAAACAACGTCAACCAATGATGCGTTATTCCAATCTCCGAAATGGAAATTCCACGTGATTTGACACAAGCAAACCTTTGTTAAAAATAGGTTTGGATCAACCTAATTGGCTACTATCGCTATTACATCACTTAAGTCATGGAGTAATGAACTCCGGTCAAATGATATCCTGAATGCATTAAATGCATTAACATTAACGAAATGATTAAAGTAGAATAATTATAATTCCACTTCAACTTTAATCCAAACCAACTCAAACTTTAATTTTAATGAACTTGTTTTTTAAATCGTCTATAAAAGTCGTCTAAAATCACAATTTTAAAAATAATTATACTAATTCATTATGCATTAAAAATTATCAGATATTGTGTAAGAGGGATTTTTTTTATTGATGGAGGAAGTAGGGATGGTAAAAGAACAGGTTTACCATTTTTCACCGATTTAAAACAGGTGATGATTAAAGTCCGAATAATTAAATCTGATTTAAATATATTTAGGTTCATAATCATCACTTGTTTTTAATTACGTAATAAAAAACTTTTGCCATCATTAGAAGGTCAAGAATTAAAGGGTTCGTGCTAAGGTTCGGGTTTGAGATATAGGTTATTTAGAAAATTCTGGGGAACTTAAAAATTCTCTTTTCCGAAACCCCTTCGATATCATTCTAATAATATTCTAACTTTCTGAAATTACGTCGCTGTCCTCGAAGCATAGACCCGGAGACAGAGATGCAGCTTTCGAAAAGTTAGATTATTAGAATGAGGTGGTTTCGGGAAAAGAGCAAATGCTTAGGTGTCGCAGAATTTATGAAAACTGTTGTAAGATTAAAATGCCTTCACAAGCTCACAAGTAATTGATAAATTATGTTTTTTAATATTTGATGATGACGGACGCATCATCATCCAAAGAACTCGAGTCATTCTTGAATACTACGAAACTAATAACTTGTTCATTTTGTCATCTTGCTTTAAATTTGTTATGTCATTTCTGGGCTCCTTCAGGGGCCCAAAAGCTGACATGTCAAATTTGAATCCAGGTAATGAAGTATTCTTACGATTTGATTACCATTATTGGCTGCTTCGCATCCGATAACTCTATATTATTTAAGCTCATTATTCATTATATCGAGTATATTCAGTTACTAGCTAATTTGTTGGGTTATGTTAAAAAAATTCCACGGCCTAAAATTTCGTTCATACACTATATTATATTCCACGGTTCCTAATGTTCATTTCTGATGTTATTTTTATGATGACGTTATGCCGTCCACGGGCATTACGTCATCAAAAATTTCAATCAGAAATGTTACAGGCATAGGAACCGTGAAATATATCAGATATTCAACGATGTGTCGTGACGTCATGTATTGCCACGGCTTCGCCGTGATATTCACAACAGCCCGTGGAATATCTATTACCTATTCGATAGCCACATTGTTGGAAATGCAACTAGGCGTACGTATAAAATATATGATGCACAGAACATAAAAATGGCGCAGTAGACAAATCAGTGGGATGAGATGTAAACATGAGCGTAATATATGTTGAATGAGGCAAAAGACAAAATTACAAGTTTATTACCCAAGGATATAATGTGAGGGATAAGTTTTATGTAGCCAAAATATAATCTTGCGTTTTGCCTTCAACGAAGTTCTACAAAGTTCGACTTGTCATAATCCTTTAATTTCTAAATGAGTAAGTGAGACCAGAAATTCTAAATATAACACAAGTAAAATTATACGTATTCAATAGGAAATCAATATGTTACCCAATTGTTACAAAATTTATCCCTATTGGTATCCTGTTGCTTACGGATTTTGGCTCCAAAGGAGGTCAATCAGAATCAATACGTAGAGTTACCCAAATTTAATAAATTGATTTAAAATTAAATCCTATTGACCTCTCGCAATAATCGGGTAACACTATTTGATTCCTATTAGTGCCAAAGTCTGTAACCAATAGGATATCAATAGGGTTAAATTTGGCAATAATCGAGTACGTAACATAAAATTCTTTACACAATGGAAAGCTGGCCTTCATTTTAACAATGATTTTTTGCAGAGAATAATTATTTTGTAATGTTTAAAATCTTATTTATTAATTGTTCCAAGTGGCAGGCACTTATAAGAAATAAATTGTTTACATTTGAATGAGACTTATAACCGCCCTTAGTTTTCGACACTAACCTCTTCCAAATCTGAATGCCTTATCAATATTACTACGTATTACGACCCTGAACCAAAGTAATAGCCAAAGTATTACCTCACCAAACCATAGGAAGAAGAAAAGGATGCAATCATAGTCAATGTAGTAAATAATAACGATAAAGTTAGCGACATGCCTTGTCATGTGATATCCAACGTTAAAATAAGTTCGGGTAAAGGTTTTTGCATGCATGGTGTCACAGATAAAGTATTAGATAACACCTATCAGGCGAATGTCGTCATATGAAGTACAAGGTTGGTATCTCAATAAATTTCCAATTTTATTATTTGTCAAATGGTAACCAAGAACAGGGATTCTAATGTAGAATTCTTTTATGTCGAGAACGCCAAGGCTATGGGCACTGTTATACCAGTACGCGTGCACTTATTTGTGCGAGTGATACAAATCTAAAAAGGGTGATTAGCCAATCGGAGAACGTAAAAAGTGAATATCCCGGATCCCTGATCAGCCCGTCACGTGCGCAAAGCGAAGAAAAAACAGTAGAAGAACCCGAAAATGCGAAAATACAAGAAAATGAGTGTTTAAGCCCGTCTTTGAGCACTAATTAAAAATGACAGGAATAAAATTTTACAGGTAATAAATGGTTATTTCTTTTTTATCGTCTCTAACTTTAACATTCTAACTAATTAAGAAAGTCAAAGGTAGCTACCTTTACGTCACCTTTACGTCATATAATATACGTCAAATAATATACGTCAATACGTCGCCATATACGTCACAAACGTCACTGCTAGTTATTTGATATTCTAATGTTTGCAGCTTTAGTTCTAAGTTAGAAGTTATGGTAGTTATTTTTATACGTCACCCTTTACGTCATATAAAATTTATATAAAATTTAATACGTTATAGTAAATGTTAATTGATATTCTAATGTCTGTTCTAACACTAAATTTTTAACATGAATTTTCTTTTTTGTGGGATGGTTTTCTTGATGCAGTTAGTGTTATGATTTATAAAAATATCAAGAATGTAGTTTATACAGTATGTAACTCAATTAGTAAATGCACCTTGCTTTAACTTTTTTTGAAGGGTTTGTGTTACAAATAAGTAAATCTCATCCGAACCATCTTTTTAAAAGTAAGGTTAACTGAACATCTTATATAAAAATGTATGTTTATTAATATTGTTAAAAAAGATAATAATTTTAATATATTAGTTGAAGTATTATTTTTTAAGCAGTAAGTTTTAAGTTTAATTTTTATTAATGACAAAATTTTGAAAATATAATTTTATTTTAATAACTTATTTATAATCTAGAATTTGTAATCTTATAATTCTGGTTATATTAAAATTAACTTTGAAAGTTTACAATATTATATAAATAAATTTGAAAAATATATATATACTTAGATAGAAAGTATACTTAAAATTTTAAGTAAAGAGATAGTACAATTTTTAGTAATATTATTTATAAAAATTTTAATTTAAAAAAGAAAATTTAAGACAGATAATTTATACAAACAAAAATTTTTAGATAAGAAGTTTTTTTTTACTTAAGCAGTTTTGCTAATTCATTTTTATTATAATTTTTTGCATACATATATACAAAATTTTGCATAATTTTTTAGTCCAACATTCTGTGAATACTTCTATAAACCTTATGAGTAATCTGCTTGCACTAACTGTTTAACTTCATAAAAAATTAAAATATATCAGGAGTTGCATTTAATTATTGTTTTACAATAAAATGTTGTTAATCTGATAACATTTTTTTTGTAAAGAAGTAAACAAAAACATAAAAAAAATTATATAAAAAAACACAGAAGTATAGGGAAAGATGATAAAAGATATAACATAAAAAATAAAAGAGAGAAAAAAAAAAGTAAAAAAAGAAAAAAGAAAAAATATATATGATTCTTGCTATATAACTATCAGATGGTTACAATTATAAGCCTGTGTTAGACTTTTAAAAATTATAAATTATACTAAATAGAATTAATTTTATTATTTTTCTATTTACTTAGAATATATAACAAAAACCATATAAGATAAAATTTTGACTTGAATGTAGAGAGTTAACATGAATTACTAGTTAGTCAGAAAATAGTATTTCACAAGATTTTAGCAGTTTGAGGCATATGTATGAATCATATTTGTGTTACTATATTGTTTTCAATCTATATAATATCAATTATATTTAGAAAATAAATACTGATAACTGTTTTAATAACTTTATATGTCAATTTTTTGAAAAGAATAAACTAAATTATCTGTTTTTACAAAATTTTTCTCAAAGTAAAGTAAGAGCTAATAATTTTTATATATAGTTCTTTAAGTAAGTTTTATAGTTATATAGTAGTTGTTTCAGGTTTCTAATAGTTCTAGCTTGGGTTTTTTTATAATTGTTTTTAGAATATTCTTTTAGTTTAGATGCTGAACAAAGAGAGGAATTTACCAAGAAGAAAAGCTTAATCTCTCTTTAAACAATTACAAATATACCTGTTTCTTAATGTTTTGTATCTATTTTAACTTTATTAATAACAACCTACTTTATATAAGACCAGAAGTATTTTTTTTTAACTTTGTTATAATATTTTTTCATAGTTTGGTTTGCTATTGTTGTTGGTCAAAGGATTATTAAAAATAGTTGGCTTGAAAACACTGTTTAGATAAGAAGTATTATTAATCTGATTACTAGTTAATCAAAATATAAAATTACATTATGTAAACTAACTGAATTGGTAATATAAAAAAACTTATAATTATAAATAACATATTAATAAAATTATAAAAAAAGAGTATTAAAGTATATAAATTTTGTAAAAATTAAAAATTAGATTAATTATAAAATAGAATATAGGTTTATTTAAAGATAAATTAGTTCTAAGATTAAAATAAAAATTTAATTTAAAATAAAACACTTAACCAGAATATTAGATATAACAAGTAGTAAAAAACTTTTAAATAGACTTTTCAAATAGGTAATATAGAAAAGTTATATATTTAGATAGTTGTACTTTTATTTTAAATAAGTTTTATATAAACAATATTATTCAAAATAAATTATTTTTGAGATATGGCAACCTAGTAAAGTGGTCAGGTTGTCAACCTTCCAAGTGGTAGGTTGGGTGTTCAAATCTCATCAATAGTGAAAATTTGGATAATCATCTATATAATATTCATATTATAATAACTGTTACTAACAATTGGGTTAGGGTATCTGTAATAGTGATCACACCAGCATGACTGGCAGGTTATAGGTCATCTGTGCACTGTTGAAGTTATACAGAGGAATACAAACTGACAAATTGGGCAATGCAAACACTAAATAAGTCCTTGTAACCATATAAATCTGTTAAAATTGAATAACAAGAAGTTCATTTGGGAAGATCTGAGTAGAGAAGTAGCTGGATATTCGATGGCCCTATTATAAAGACTAGCTCAGTGAAACAGATACCAAGGTCTAGTACC
>CAJVQA010009483.1:0-12052 GCA_910591915.1 Cetraspora pellucida | reverse complement strand
AAGAAAGTATATAATAAAGGCTTCGAGCCCTCTGAAGAAAGTATGCAGAGTTCGTGCTTGTAATGAAGTTTGACCCTTATAATTTCCTGGCCTTCGCTACCTTGTAAAACCTACGATCATAAACACACCACTCGCCAAATCTAACCGACTAAGCCGTTCATAGGTTACACGACGTATCCGTTTGAGAAGCGACCGAAACGCCGACGCCGGTCGATGGTGTCAATAGAGATGGGTTTCATGCGCATTAAATTGCCATCTGAATTTTATATATGAAAATTAAAGTATATATAATTTAGGCCAGATTACACAATCCCGGGTGGAATTACAAAATATGAACGAACTGGTGAAATGAACATAAAAACGAGAAAGGTAGGAGAAAAATTTGAGCAATTTTCCGAATGGAAATATAAAATCCAAAAATTTTACATGCAATATACAAATAATTTTGATTCTGTTTACAATATAAAATTTGATTTTTGTAATTGTATAGTATAAATGGCTAAATAATTATGTTCTAATTGGATTTTTTATTGATTTTCTAACAAACACTTTTCAATAATGCTAATTTATTACTTTTCTGATAATACTAAATTTTCTAACATATCATTTTCTTAACAATATCTATTTTCTAACAACATTTTTTGTCAAATAAATATTGTTGAAAATTAATATTTTGGAAAATTAATTGTTGAGAAAGAATAAGGTTTGTTGGAAAATTGGTATGATCTGTTAAGTTTTATATATCATAATCTTGTAATAATTTATATATCCCACCTATACTAAAGAAGATTCGTATATTAAGTCTATCTGTTAAAGCGGAAATATTGTATATGCCTTCACACCCAATCTCTCATTAATTCGCATTAATATAGCTGATAGTATAAGGAAGCTGACGAATATGAGGTAATCATAGCCCCCGGGAACTCTTATTAGACCTCTCAAAGTTTATTATTTATACCCCTAAATGTAATAATTGAGCTTAGCCAATTTTGCTTAGCCATATTGGCTAAGCTTAATTATGTATCTTTAGTCAAGATTAAATGACTAAAGCTAACTTTAGGATGACTAATAAGAGTTCCCGTGGGGCTCTGATTACCACGTGTTCTAGTGATCTTTATTGATTAATAAATGAATATATATCAATATAAATACTATTTATTTATTGTTATTTTGTTTGTTGATATCGATTGTAATCGGATGTATTAAAATGAGTTATTCAAGTTCAGGAATATACATTTACAAAAAACCGCTTATTTATTTGTATTTTTCCATCTGATGATATTTATTATTATTTAATGTATTCGTCTGATTTTATTTTATTCGAATTAATTGGTTGGTTAAATATAAGCTACAAGTTTTCCCTTTTCGTCACTCATTTGTATATTAGAGAGTGAAAACTTAAGTTTCACTACATCGAAATTAACCTTAAAGATCTGTATTAAAACATATGTGCATATGCTATTAATTATGTAATATCATAATTCTTTAGAGTTAGCTTTAACGTAGTGAAAATTTAATATTTACAAGTTTTTACTCTCTAGCGTTCATTTAGCTTTACATAATGGTGCACATTGTTCGCATCATTGTATTAAATTCAAAGATTTCTTCATCACATTAGGTATACAGTACAATAAAGAATTTGGATTGCGTATCATTAAAATTTTAGAGTAGGCTAAGCAACTCGTTTTTTTTTCTTTTCCTAATCTTTATATTAATTTTTTATTTATTAATTAATAAACTTTATAATATTCATTTATTTATTAATAAACTTTTTACTTTATTGTATATTTATTCATTTATTAATAAACTTTTTATTCATTGTAACATTTATTTATTTATTTTTATTTTTTTCTGATTTCTAACGTCAAATTTTAGCATATTGATATAGAACCTGTATGATTGCTTTTGAAAAGTATGCATACTACTAGATATTTCAATAATAATCGTCCAGTTCAATTAATACAGCGGGCCCACTTTTAGATAGCTGGGGATCTATTGAAGAAGTACAATATAATTGGGTTTCAATACTTCACTAAACAAAAAAAATATTCACCTGCTTTGTTCATCAACGGCGAACCAAATTGCGACACTTACTAATATTATACCACAAATTGGCTGACTTCGCTTATAAGTAATAATGCAGTAATGATTAAAAGGTCACCTTTTATACCAAAATACCAGTCAAAATTATAAGGATCAAACCTCCTACCATAAATGGAAAATGTTTATATGCTTCTTGTTTTAGTTATTCGGATATTTCTGGCCTGCGGCCACCGTGGCCAGACCCAACCGTGAACAACCCCTGGCCCGCTTATACAATATTTGAAAATGGCTTTGAAATGGCTTTGAAATGGCTTTGAAATGGCTTTGAAAATACGGGATTATATAAACGTATGCATTTTTATTTTTACAGAACATCTTTTCTTTTCTCGTTCTTTTTTTTTTAAAAAAAACAGTATACCGTTAAAAGACGACCTTTCTTATTTTAAAAAAATGCATCCCGTAAAAGTCTTTGCAATTTTGATTTTAATCGCCCAATTGACTATTATTACTCCTTCCTGGGCGTCTGAAAAACAATGTATTAAACTACAATTAAAATAATGATATTTTTCTTGACAATGAAGCAGTAAATGAAGTTCTGTTATTTTTAGGTTGGCCGAGTATGATATTCACTTTAACGTTTGTGTTTCAAGAGAATGTATGATTAACCTTAATCATTTAATTGTACAATAAATTACTAGGGTGAGTATAAAGTTCGATTCTGTTTACTTTAAACTTTGTGTTCCAAGATATTGAATAATTAACCGTAATCATATAATCTCTCAATAAATTACCAGAATAGCTTCCAGTGTAAGTATGAATTTGATTCTGTTCACATTAACGTTTATGTTTCAAGAAAATGTATGATTAACCGTAATCATTTAATCGTTCACAATCGTTCACTAAATAAATTATCAGTGTGAGTATGAAGTTTGATACTTTTCAATTTAACGTTTGTGTTTCAAGAGATTATATGATTAACTATCGTTCAAAAACTTACCAGCGTGAGTGTGAAGTTTGATTCTGTTCATTTTAACGTTTGTGTTCAAGAGAATGTCTTAACCGTAATTATTTAATCATTCAATAATTACCAGAGTAAGTATGAAGTTTAATTCTGTTCATTTTAATGTTGTGTTTCAAGAGAATATATGATTAACCATAACCATTTAACGTTAATCGTTCAATAAATTACCAGGGTGTATATGAAATTTGATTCTGTTTACTTTAACGTTTGTATTTCAAGAGAATATATAATTAACCATAATCATTTAATCGTTCAATAAATTACCAGGGTGAGTATTAAGTTTGATCCTGTTCACTTGAATGTTTGTATTTTAAGAGAATATATATGATTAACCATAATCATTTAATCGTTCAATGAATTACTAGAGTCAGTATTAAGTTTAATTCTGTTCACTTTAAAATTTGTGTTTCAAGAGAATATGTGATTAACTATAATCATTTAATCGTTCAATAAATTATCAGAGTAAGTAGGAAGTTTGTTTTTTATTCGCTTTAACATTATGTTTCAAGAGAATGTATTATTTACTTTAAACATTTAATTATTCAATAAATTACCAGCGTGAGTATGAAGCTTGATTCCGTTCATTTTGTGTTTCAAAAGAATGTATGACTAACCGTAATCATTTAATTGTTCAATAAATTACCAGTGTGAGTATGAGGTTTGATTCTGTTCACTTTAACGTTTGTGTTTCAAGAGAATGTATGATTAACCGTAATTATTTAATCGTTTAAAAAATTACCAGAGTAAGTTTGAAATTTGATTCTTTTCATTTTAACGTTTGAGTTCAAGAGAATGTCTGATTAACCGTAATTATTTAATCGTCAATAAATTACCAGTGTAAGTATGAAGTTTTTATTCTGATTACCTCAACATTTGTGTTTCAAAAGATTATGTGATGATTAATCGTAATCATTTAATCGTTTAAAAAAATTACCAGCGTGGTATGAAGTTTGAATTTGTACATTCTAACGTTTGTGTTTCAAAAGAATGTATGATTAATCGTAATCATTTAATCATTCAATAAATTACCAGAGTGAGTATGAAGATTGATTCTGTTCACTTTACCATTTGTGTTTCAAGAGAATGTATGATTAACCTTAGTCATTTAATGTTCAATAAATTATCAGAGTGAGTATTAAGCTTGATCCTGTCCACTTTGAAGTTTGTATTTCAAAAGATTGACTGTAATCATTTAATCGTTTAATAAATTATCAGAGTGAGTATGAAATTTGATCCTGCTTACTTTAACGTTGTATTTTAAGAAATTGTATGGCATAACCGTAATAATTTAATTGTTTGATAAATTACCAGCGTGAGTATAAAGTTTGACCCCTGTTCACTTTAACGCTTGTGTTTCAAAAGAATATATAATTAACCGTAACCATTTAATCGATCAATAATAAATTACCAGGGTGAGTATGAAGTTTGATTCTGTTCACTTTAACGTTTGTGTTTCAAAGGAATGTATGATTAACCGTAATAATATAATCGTTCAATAATTGTTAGAGTGAGTATCAAGTTTGATTCTGTTCACTTTAACGTTTGTGTTTTAAGAGAATGCATGATTAACCATAACTATTTAATCGCTCAATGAATTACCAGGGTGAGTATAAAGTTTGAATCTGTTCACTTTAACTTGTGTTTCAAGAGAATGTATGATTGACAGTAATCATTTAATTGTTCAATAAATTACCAGAGTGAGTATGAAGTTTAATTCTATTACTTTAATGCTAGTGTTTCAAGAGAATATATGATTAACAGTAACCATTTAATCGTTCAATAAATTACCAGTGTGAGTATGAAGTTTGATTCTCTTTAACTTTAGTGCTTGAAAGGATTATATGATTAACCGTAATCATTTAATCGTTCAATAAATTATCAGAGTGAGTATGAAGTTTGATTCTGTTCACTTTAATGTTTGTGTTTCAAGAGAATATCTGATTAACTATAATCATTTAATCGTCCAATAAATTACCAGAGTGAGTAGGAAGTTTGTTTTTTATTCGCTTTGACATTTATGTTTCAAGAGAATGTATTATTAACTTTAATCATTTAATTTTCGATAAATTACCAGAGTGAGTATGAAGCTTGATTCTGTTCATTTGTGTTTCAAAAGAATGTATTGTATGATTAACCGTATCATTTAATCGTCCAATGAATTATCAGTGTGAGTATGAAGGTTTATTCTGTTCGCTTTAAACTTTGTATTTCAAGAGATTGTATTATTGACCATAATAATTTAATCGTTCCATAAATTACCAGTGTGAGTATGAGTTTAATTCTGTTCACTTTAATGTTTGTGTTTAAAGGGAATATATGATTAACCGTAATCATTTAATCGTTAATTAAATTGCCAGTGTGAGTATGAAGTTTGATGTTTAATATTAGTGCTTCAAGGGATTATATGATTAACCGTGATAATTTAATCGTTCAATAAATTACCAGAGTGAGTATGAAGTTTGATCCTGTTCACTTTACCGTTTGTGTTTCCAGAGAATGTATGATTAACCTTAATCATTTAATCTTTCAATAAATTACCAGAGTAAGTATGAAGTTTGATCCTGTTCACTCGAAGTTTATATTGTATTATTGACCATAATAATTTAATCGTTCAATAAATTACCAGAGTGAGTATGAAATCTGATTCTGGGTACTTTAACAGTTGTATTTTAAGAGATTATATGGTTTAACTGTAATCATTTAATCGTTTGACAAATTACCAGCGTGAGTATAAGGTTTGATCCCCGTTCACTTTAACATTTGTGTTTCAAAAGAATATATAATTAACCGTAACAATTTAATCGATCAATAAATAAATTACCAGGGTGAGTGTGAAGTTTGATTCTGCACACTTTAACGTTCGTGTTTCAAAGGACTGTATGATTAACCGTAATTATTTAATTACTAGAGTGAGTATGAGGTTTGATTCTGTTCATTGTAACTTATGTGTTTCAAGAGAATGTATAATTAACCGTGATCATTTAATTGTTCAATAAATTACCAGGGTGAGTATGAAGCTTGATTCTTTCACTTTAGCTCTTGTGTTTCAAAAGAATGTATGATTTACCGTAATCATTTAATAAATAAATTACCAGGGTGTGTATTAAGTTTGATGCTATTCACTTTAACGTTCGTGTTTCAAAGGAATGTATGATTAATCGTAATTATTTGATCGTTCAATAATTGCTAGAGTGAGTATGAAGTTTGATTCTTTGGTTGTATTCCAAGAGAATGCATGATTAACCATAACTATTTAATCGTCAATAAATTACCAGAGTGAGTATGAAGGTTTATTCTGTTCACTCTAAACTTTTGTATTTCAAGAAATTGTATTATTGACCGTAATAATTTAATCGTTCAATAAATTACCAGTGTGAGTATGAATTTGATTCTGTTCACTTTAATCTTTGTGTTTCAAGGGAATGTATGATTAATCATAATCATTTAATTGTTCATTAAATTACCAGGGTGAGTATGAAGTTTGATTCTGTTCACTTTAATTTTTGTATTTCAAGGGAATATATGGTTAACCGTAATCATTTGATCGTTCAGAGTGAGTATTAGGTTTGATTCTGTCCACTTTAATGCTTGTATTCCAAGAGAATATATGATTAATTAATGTTCAATAAATTACCAGAGTGAGTATGAAGTTGGATCTTGTTCACTTTAATGTATATATTTCAAGAGAATGCATGATTAACCATAATCATTTAATCGTTTAATTAATTACCAGAGTGAGTATGAAGTTTGATTCTTTTCACTTTAACGTTTGTGTTTCAAAAGAATTTATCATTAATCATAATCAATTAATCGTTCAATAAATTACCAGGGTGAGTATGAAGTTTGATTCTGTTCACTTTAAACTTTGTGTTCCAATAGAATGTATGATTAACCGTAATCATTTAATTTTTTAATAAATTACCAGAGTGAGTATGAAGTTTGATTCTTTTCACTTTAATGTTCGTGTTTCAAAGAATGTATGATTAACGTAATCATTTAATCGTTCAATAAATTACCAGCGTGAGTAAAGTTTGATTCTGTTTAATTTTTGTATTTCAAGGGAATATATGATTTACCATAATCATTTAATCATTCAATAAATAACCAGGGTGAGTATGAAGTTTGTTTCTGTTCATTTTAAACTTTGTGTTCCAAGAGAATATATGATTAACCAATAATCATTTAATTTTTCAATAAATTACCAGAGTGAGTATGAAGTTTGATTCTGTTCACCTTAACTTGTGTTTCAAGAAAATATATGATCAACCATAATCATTTAATCGTTCAATAAATTACCAGAGTGAGTATGAAGCCTTATTCTATTCACTTTAAAGTTTGTGTTTCAAGAGAATGTAGAATTAACTGTAATCACTTAATCGGTCAAAAAATTTCCAGTGTGAGTATGAAAGTTTGTCCTGTTCACTTTAATGTTTGTGTTTCAAAAGAATGTATGATTAACCTTCATTATTTAATCATTCAATGAATTACCAGGGTGAGTATTAAGTTTGATCCTGTTCACTTTAGTGTTTGTATTTCAAAATAATGCACGATTAACCGTAATCATTTAATCGATCAATAAATTACCAGTGTGAGTACGAAGTTTTTCTGTTCAAAATAGTTTTTTCAAGAGAATGCAGAATTAACCCTAATCGCTTAATCGTTCAATAAATTACCAGGGTGAGTATGAGTTTGATTCTGTTCACTTTAACGCTTGTGTTTCAAAAGAATGTATGATTAACCATAATCATTTAATTGTTTGATAAATTACCAGGGTGAGTATGAAGTTTGATTCTGTTCACTTTAAACTTTGTGTTCCAAGAGAATGTATGATTAACCGTAATAATTTGATTATTCAATAAATTACTAGAGTGAGTATGAAGTTTGATTCTATTCACTTTAATGCTGAGTGTGTTTCTAAAGAATGTATGACTAACCATATAATTTAATCGTTCAATAAATTGCCAGGGTGAGTATTAAGTTTGATCCTGTTCACTTTAACATTTGTATTTTGAGAGAATATATGATTAACCATAATCATTTAATCGGTTCAATAAATTACTAGAGTGAGTATTAAGTTTGATCCTGTTCACTTTAATGTTTGTGTTTCAAGAGAATATATGATTAACTATAGTCATTTAATCGTTTAATAAATTACCAGAGTGAGTATAAAGTGCTTTTTATTCGCTTTAACATTTATGCTTCAAGAGAATGTATTATTAACTTTAATCATTTAATTGTTCAATAAAATGCCAGTGTGAGTATGAAGCTTGATTCTGTTTACTTTAACATTTGTGTTTCAAGAGAATGTATGATTAACCTTAATCATTTAATGTTCAATAAATTACCAGAGTGAGTATGAAGTTTGATTCTGTTCACTTTAATGTATGTATTTCAAGAGAATGCATGATTAACCGCAATAATATAATCATTCAATAAATTACCAGGGTGAGTATGAAGTTTGATTCTGTTCACTTTGATGTTTGTGTTTCAAAAGAATGTAGTATTAACAATGAACATTTGATTTTTCAATAAATTACCAGGGTGAGTATGAAGTTTGATTCTGTTCACTTTAACGTTTCAAGAGATTATATGATTAAACGTAATTATTTAATCGTTTAAAAAATAACCAGAGTGAGTATGAAGTTTGTTTCTGTTCATTTTAATGGTTGTGTTCAAGAGAATGTCTGATTAACCGTAATCATGTAATCGTTTAACAAATTACCAGCGTGCTCAATAACTTTAGTTCTGTTTACCTTAACACTTACGTTTCAAGAGAAAATATAAATTACCAGAGTATGAAGTTTAATTTTCAATGTTTGGGTTTCAAATGAATATATGATTAACCAATGTATTTAATCATTCAATATGTAAATTACTAAAGTATAAAACTTGATTCAGTTTATTTAAAATTCGCATCAAAATTAAAGTAATTTATTATATTCTGCTTTTAGTTTTTATGTTATTATATATCAAGATTTTTTTTTCAAGGTTTTTTTTTATCTACATGTTGCATAAATTATGTTCTCGATATTTAGTAACAGAACTAGGCACTTGAGTTAGTAATGAGTGTAATATATTGTATCGTGCTAGTACATCATATAACAGATTTTGATTATCTAAAAAATAAAGTATAAGACTTTTTTTTTATTGTAAACAGAGCAGACCTATAAAATCTAGCTTATTACAAAGAAGTTTTACAAAAATTTTATATCTTTTAACAAATTCTATCTAGTTACTTTGATTTATCAGCTTCAAAAAGGCTTCTGTCTTTTATTTCATAGGACTTAACATACAGATTAAAAGAAATTTTTCTTTTTTTATATAAAGACTAAGATTTAAAAAAATATACAGTATACAACTTTTGCAAATAGACTACTCATTTACAAGACTATCAAACAAATATATTATTATATGCAGATGTTTATTACAGAATACTGTAAACTTGAAAATACTAGATCTTGTCTTTTAATTACAAAGTACAGAAAAGGTTAATCTATATATGAAAAGTATTTTATTAATATATGCAAGTTTTTATGTTAGCATAATTCTGAGTTAATGGTTTATAAATTCTGATATTTAACCAAATAATCTTATATAACAATATTTATCTATTTCAGTATGTGATATAATGCAATTATTAGAAACTATTATATTTAAAATAAGCAATAACTTTCAGCAGTTGTTTTTAATTCAAACTAGTTCACCTAATTCAAAACAATCTGTAAAATTAAATAACAATAAAGCTAAATATGCAGAATTAATGAAGTTATTAAAAAAACTATAAATTATACTATTAAGATCAATTTGTAGCAAGAATTATTAAATATATTTATGTTATTTATTTTTAATGTACAGAACAAATTAAATGACCAGAATACAGAAGACTACTTAGCAAATATTAATAATTAAACATAAAAGATAACTTCAAAAAGACTTAAAGCAAGTTTAAAAAGATAGCAAAGTTTTAAAAAACTTTTCTAGTATTAATATAATGAAAAATAATAATTCTTTAGCAAATAATAATAGACAAAAATATGAAAAATGTCAATAATATGAACATTATACAAAAATCTGTTAAAATATTGAGTAATATATTGCTTTTTGTATATAAATTAGTTATTTGTTAATGTACAAAAATAAGTTAAAATACTTTTTTTTGATAGCTACAATTAATTTAATTAAAGGTAGATTCTATATGCATGTATTTACATTCTAATTTGTTACTAATTTGTAACAATATTTAGCCTTAATTAGTTAATGTTTTATTAGTGAATTGAATATTTATATGCATAATTATATATTAAATATAATTAATATACAATTTCATAACTAGTAAGTGATATAAATTTTAAATAAATTATTATTATTATTAAGTTTTATAACAAAAAAAATTAATAAATGTTATTATAATGTAACAATAATAATTTATTTGTTATTTTTGAAGGTTTGCATTACTATTGTTATATTATTTGTTTTATACAATATAATTAAGTTTAAAATTATTTTTTTTCTAATATTAAATTCAGTTTTAATTAGTTTTTATATAAAAAAAATAAAACTAAATATAAACTTAGTATATTATACTAATGCTAACTAATTAATATAACATTTATTAAAAAATTGTTAAAGATAAATATATATATTATTTGTTAAGATTAGAATTAGCTTTAAATTAATATAATATTTATATTATATATAGCTATATAAAACTGTATTTTTTAATATAAGTTAAATTTAATTTCAATTAGATAATATGTATTAATTAATTAAAAAAAATAGTGATCCTAGTATAGTAGTTGAGTTTTTATCTTTCAAGTGTCAGGTCTAAGGTTCAAATCTCATCTATGATGAAATTTGAAAATTAATCTATGTTACAAAAAACTATTTTTTGTTAATAAGTTGAATTTAGGTATCTGTAATCTTAGATACAACCAATTAGGTTTTACTTGTTATTAAGAGTTTAGAGCATTTAGTTTTTTTTTTTTTTGATATTAAGGTGACCTTTTTGGTCTTTTAACTTTTATTAATTACTTATCAATATTGTGGTTCAATGAACTACTATAGGAGAGCATACAATTGGCTACATATGTAACTTTTCTATATTACCTATTTAAAAAGTCCATCTGAAGGTTCTCTACAAATTGCTGTACCTAACACTCCTGCTTGGATGTTTTACTTTAAACCTCCTGAATTTGTAATCTGTGTTAACATCACTGGGTTATTCCAGATGCCCAGATTATCATCTCAATCTTAGAACTAATTTATTCTTAAGGTAAACCTCAGAGCCTTCTGTACCTATTTTTACAGCTGACCTAGGTATTACTATGGCAGAACCAACACTTGTGGTTAGAACTGACTATTAAACTGCTATGCCCTTGTAGAGTTCACACAAACCAAGAATTTACTTCACAGCATATCCAAAATACTTTAGTATACCTCTGCTAGTTCACTAAACTCCCAATCCAGATAGCATAATAGGACTTACAACTAGTCCATTGGTATATCAGGTTGACCTGATATCCTTTTCCTCTGACTTAATCCAGTAGCCTGGTAGTGGTACCCTCCTCCTAGAGGTTTTTGCCTATCTGGCTATTTCAATCTTAGTATCTGTTTTATAAGGATAGCCTTTACAGTAGAGCCATTGAAGATCTGGCAATTCTCTATTCAGGTCTTCCCAAATGGACTTCTTGTTACCCAATTTCAATAGATTTACATAGCCACAAGGACTTATCTAGTGTTTGTACTGCCTAATTGCCAGTTTGCATTCCTTCAGTAACAACAACCTTGTCCCAAAGGACAATGTTATATGATCTGTTATACAAATGCCTTATAACCTACCAGTCATACTGGTGTGACTGCCATTGCAGGTATCCTAACCCAATCATTAGTAGCAGTTGTTATAATACAAATATTTTTTTTTTTTTTTTTTTTTTTTTTTTTTATTATATAATATCAAGTAGGAAAATAAAAATACATGAATATATCAAT
>CAJVQA010009482.1:0-12053 GCA_910591915.1 Cetraspora pellucida | reverse complement strand
CAATTTAAAAAAGTAGATCAGAGCTAAAAAAATGCAAAAACGCAGGCAAATTTGCCTGTGTTGGCCTACAATCTAAGAGATAAAAGAGGGAAGACCCTTTCATTATATATATTTATGTAATTGCAATAGTAATTTCAAAAATCTTAATAAAGCACTAATGTAACTGCTTATAAAATAAAATAAAAAAAATTAACTAATATATATTTAAATATATAAAAGATGTTAATAAAAACTAAATTAATCTTCTTTTTCTAATTCAATTCATTTTAAAATTTACTCCTAATATATACAATAGATCAAATACCAAACTAATCTTTTATATATAATTACTAACAACCAAATCTAGGTGAGCCTTAACCACTCCTGTTAGTTTAGGTCACAGATAAACTAGTCTAAGCTTCTACTCTTTTTATAATATTTTTAATAATAAATTTATACTTTATGTAAAAATTTCAAATAAATATTTAATAAAAATAGAAGCATGACCTTACTATTAATATTAAAAAAAAATAAAAATAAAAATAAAAACTAGGCAAATTATTTCTAAGTAAATTTTTTTAAACTTTAAAATAAAATGTCTTAGCAATTATTAAATCAAACTTGATAAAAATTTTTTTATTTTAATTTTATATTGTTATAAATATAAAAAAATTTATCAAGTTTGATTTAATAATTGTTAAGATATTTTAATTTAAAATTTTAAAAAAACTTACTAAAAACTATTTGCTTGGTTTCTATTAACATCTTCTATATAATAAATTTTTTAAAAATATCCTTATAAAAAAGATATGCTTATATAAAGGTTTTTTTATAAATTTAATTATAGTTTGATTTAATATAAATATAATTATATAATATAATTATATAGAAAATAAATATATAAAAAAACAATTATACGTATTAAAAAAAAAATTTACTATCAAAATTATATAAACAATAATCTAATATATTTTTTTATTCTTAAATTTATTATAAAATTGATTAAAATAAAAAGGTTTTTTAAAAACTCTTTATATTTATATTTTTTAAATTTTTTTTAAAAAATATTATTGATTAAAAAGTTATTAAACTTTTATTGTAAACAATTATTTTGTAATATGATTAAATGTTGCGCACCATAGTAATTTTTTATAGTAAAAATTATTATAATTGATATTTTGAACCATATTTGATATCAGTAAAAAATTTTGTAAAAAATAAGGTTAACAATACAAAATAAAACTGTTATATTGTATGTATTAATTCATTTTATTGCATAAAATTTGGATCTAATAATGCATGTATAAAGATGCTTACAAGCTTGATTGGACCAAAGGTTAATTTATCATTTCATGAAGGTGCAACCAGTTTCTTTCTTTACCACATAACCGCGCGGATAAACATTGTGTAGATCGACATAAAGAACATGAACAATTTGTTTGTTTATTTTTTTTTCACAAACATAATTAATTTTCTTCTTTTTCTACCAAATTAAGGATTTAGGTTACGAATGTGTGATATTTGAGAAACGCTATTTTTATTTTGTATTTTGTATTTGCATGAAATGAGTAAGCCATTCAGCTGTTGCTGTCCTTAAGTTCCAAATGTCAAAAAAAGGCTAAAACCAAGACACAACATAGTGACTTCATTATCGGAAAAGGTAATAATTGGGTGGCAGCGGGTAAAAGAGAAAAACGTTAGCAAGGCTTGATATTTCTTGTTATAAGTATGCATCCAATCACGTTTTCGAATATCTTCGTTGTGAACTCATTCAATATACGCAACATCATCCAACAAGTGTGAAACAGGATAGGACATTGCATACATTACCATAGTACCGGTAGATAGGTTGAGCTAAAGGAAACTATGGAATCTTTGTGAAAAATCAATTAATTCGAAAGATAGCCGTGTGCGCGGTAAATCTATTTAGATATATACGTACGAAGTTTAAGATAAATTATCAAGTCAGATCTTAAACAATTATAGAAAAACGTTTTTATCATAGGACGATCCAATTTACAACTTACATCGTGTGTGGTGTTAAAGTCAAAAGTGTTACCAGGTGGTTTTGAAAGTTACCAATTCAGGAAACACGGGACTCGCGTCATCAAAGTTACGTCACGAAAATTGTAATTTTCTCTCAACAAAGTCATTCCCTTTTTGATCATTATTATAAAATGTAATGAATGTCACCGAGGACCAAAACTGATAGGTAACTCACCATTCTAAAGTTGCATTTATGATTTATTTGGATTTGATGGTGTTCCAAGGAATAATTTGGAAAAAAATGTCTTCTTGTGCTACAGTTTTTGGTCTTTCGATGGCTTGTCGTGTATGCCTTACATGGTTGTGATACAATTCTAATAAAAGACATCATCGTCGACAAGTGCTTATATTTTCTTGTTTCAAGTGACAATTATTACATATCTAAATCCTTTTGTAAAATTCGTTTGCAAATTCGTTGCTTGGGGATCTGCATTTAGCATTAGGTTTTCGTATACCTTATTTGTTTAGGTCTGTCAGGTCTAGGATCACGGATTCTATTGATTGGTGTGGATTATTTATTATTGTATAAATGGTCCCCCGGATTTGCTTTTTGGTTCTTTTTCGTAAATAGTCCCACGCCCTATAATCCTATGATCTTTATTAAAATATCCGCTGTTTCTTTTCTTTAACTTGCGTCGTACCGTATCACCAAATGTCACATTGTCACCCCCTGCCCGCATACATTCTATCGTTTTCGCTCTGCCCATTTTTTCCCACCTCTTTTTAAAACACTGACGACAGAATAAACAGAGTGTAGACTCAGTTGTGTGCTGTGCTTGCTCAAGCCCTTTTAACAGTTGTGCTGCTTCTCAAACGAAAGCACAAGTTCTCCCTGTGCTTGAGTTGTTGCTTCTTTTCACTACACACACAAACAATTCCTCTTCACCCTCAGTTTAGTTCGCTGGTTAAATAAAACCTCTTCTATCAACAAAGAAAACCCAACCTTTTCTTAGTCTTGATTTCATTCCCTTCTCTAACATCACGCTAACTTTGAAGCTCGATTGACTTTCTCCAGTCGAACTCTCAAAGATTTTAATTTGAAAGACCAATCTCCGCCTATTTGCGGTTTGCTTACCTCTCGCACTCTCGCAACTTTTTCATTATTAAGTCCATAATAATGGGAGGCGACGTAGTCGTGGGTGGACATTGGTTAGTCGAAGAAAAAATCGGAGAGGGGTCCTTCGGTGAGGTCTTTCGAGGTATGTGTTCTACTTTAATCGATTTTGTTTGTATCGAATTTTTTTTATGTTTGTATCTTTCATTCTCGAAAAGTCCATGAATTGTTATATAGTCAATTTCTTTATTTCCATTGTTATCTTTTTGACTTGGTATCTTCAATTGAATATCTCTCATTCATACATGTACTGACCATTTTATTTTTTATTAAAAGCCGTGCACACGAAAACCAATGAACGATATGCGATAAAGCGAGAATTAATTGAAGTTCCTCATCCTCAACTGCCACATGAGGCTGAAGTACTCAAGCTACTTAAAGGAGCGAGTATGTTTAATGCTATACAATTATTATTATTATTTTATTAATATTCCTATTCATTGAATCCTTTATTAAAATGCCTTTTTCTGTAAGGTTCCATACCAACTGTACATTGGTTTGGAACAGAAGGCATATATCATGCTATGATTATTGATTTATTTGGGCCCAACCTGAGATTGTTACGAAAAGCATATGCAAAACTTCCTGTACATTTCGTTAGTGACGTGGCTCAGCAAATGGTATTTTTTTAAATTTTTCCTATTTTTTTAAAAAAAATTTATTATTATACAAATTTTTTTTTTAATACTTTATTCGTAATCTCTCAGGTAACGATATTAGAATACATACATGAACAAGGTGTCGTGTACAGGGACGTTAAGCCCGATAACTTTCTTCTAGAAAAAAACTTCCCATTACAAATAAGTCGTCTTGCTGCATTTGATTCTGATGATGAAGCATCTGAGGCAAAACTTAAGGATCTAAAGCTTTTGGTCAGCAGAAAACATCATATTAGTATTGTGGATTTTGGTAAATCTATGAATGTTTGAATGTTAAAGTTTTATCATGAACAATCTATCATATGTTTAACCGTTTCATGTGTTTGTAGGGTTATCCGCATTCTATATAGATGAATCCGGAAAGCATATCCCCAAAAATCAACATTTGGCAAAGAATAAAACTGGAACGGCTCGTTACGCTTCCCTAAATGTTCACAAGGGACTTCGTAAGTGATTAATCATCATTATCTAGTTTATATATGACTTTACGTTTTTTTAATTGATGCTCAAATTACATTCAAATAGAGCATTCTCGTCGTGACGATATGGAGTCTCTAGGTTATGTTTTGCTAGAATTATTACGAGGGGATCTTCCTTGGGCTGGAGTTACCGCACGTAATTCACGTCAAGGGTGGGCAAAGATGTTAAAGATAAAAGAGGAAATCCCGTTAGATGAATTATATGATGGTCTTCCAAGAGGGTTTATGCTATATCTTCAATATACGAGAAATTTACAGTACGATGAAGAACCGGATTATAATCGTTTACGAAAATTGCTAGCGTATGTATTTGTAAATATATTTGGTTTATTTACATAATTTATACATTAAAGTCCCTATTTTTTTTTATAGTGATACGGTCGGAAGTGGGATGGAGGCCGAAAAAGTGACTAGAGAACCTCTATTTTTTGATGATGTTTGTGAACGTCCTATTTCTCCACGTCAACGGAACATAAGGTCACAATCTCCGCTGACAATAAAATCACCGCGTGGTGGAAATGATTATGAAGAAGATGCGGCTTATGCTTCCCCTCCACCATCACCTTTTTATAAAAGGAAGAACTTTTCATGGCGAACTAAAAACAAGGAAGATATTAATTGTTTTGGTACACCAGAACGTTCAAATTCTTTAACCATATCTCCTAGCACAAATACGATCCCATATCAAAAATTCAATACTATATCTTCACGTTCTTTCTCGTTACCTTACCGTGATCCTGGTTATGCGGATAACGGTTATCATCCCAATGGTCGGGATGAACGACGTGCAAAACGTCCTGAAAATATCAGAAAGCCTCCTTATGTTAGAAGATCTTCCACAAAAACCTCTTGGAACATTGTTAAAGATTCAAATACGCAATGGGAGCAAGATGTTCAGCAGAAATGTGAGAATGCTTGGAAAAATGGACAATCTTGGAATGATAATAATTTCGATAGCCAAGAAATGAATTCTGTTCCTTCAACTCCAATTAATGAGTATGGTTTTTGGATTGATAATGCTGATCAAGAATTTCAAGGCTTTGATGGTGGATTAGTTGGAGATTCTGATGGATGGATAAATCACGTTAATGATGAGAATATTTATATGACAGAAAAATCGTCTAAAAATAGGAATCAGGTTACTCGCAATGGTACTGATGGAAACCAAGATTATTTCGATTTGGAACGAGCTCGCACCAATTCCATGAAGGGAAATCGTGATTTACGAGATATACAAAGTAGAAGGCCTTCAATCCCTTCTCCTTTATCAATTGCCATTCCACCGAATACATCAAATAACATACAAACCAGAGGTGTTGCGTCTCCAAATAAAAAATTCGATATGTCACAATATGATGACGAAATGGATGAGAATATTCCTCTAGGTCCTAGGCGAAGTATTCCTAACATTCGTACAAATGCTTTGGCCTCAAAGTTCTTCAAACGAAGTGTTCCAAATCTTCGAGATGCCGCTGGTAATGGTCACACCGTTCCTCCACCATCATCTACTATTAAAAGAACAATTGCTCATATGCAAGATGCACAATCAGCAACAACTTTAGGAATGAAAAAATCTACTCCTGTCAACAGTAATAATTCCCGTTATATTGCGAAAGAATCTCCAATTAGTACGAGCCACTCTTTACGAGATGATAAAGATATTAATGGAATTAATATCAATACGAACCATTCACATTCTCAGAATTCTAGATATTCACCGCAAGACGCTCGATATTCTCCTCAGGATACGAGATTTTCCTTGGGCCGAGATGGAATTAGAAACCGTGAACGTGCTAATACTTTTAGTTATAATAATATGACTAAAGATTCTCGTTTATTACCTGCTCCTCATACAATTTCTCCACGCCAAAACAATAAATCATTTAATAGAGAACGTTCTTACACATTCACCAGTGGAAATTCTCCAATGAGTCCTAATACATCTTATCCATTTGATGATCCTTCTTCTTCATCACAGTATTATACTAATGGTAGAAGGGAAAGATCTTACACTTTCACTGACGGCGGAAGGCATAAAGATAGTAATTTCAATACTGGAAGGAACGTATATGATCGGCATCGTCCTCCTTCACTTGGTCGTAATTTTGGAAACGGTCCACAAAATTTCGGTTCTGGAAGAAATGGAACAGTAACTAACGCTTCAAGATCACAATTTAATAACCATTCGCCGGCTGAACAAAAGGATAGCTTGAGTCCTGGTAAAATTCAAGGAGAGAGTTTTCCTCCACGTGCCAAATCTGCATCTCCTTCATATTTTCATAGAAGAACCAATTCCAATGAATCAGAGTCCGTAGATTCTAAAAAGACAGGCCAATCTTTAAATAATACGGCAAATTCGTCTTCGACTGAAAGTTCTACTGCTCCTTCACCAATATCTCCATCCCCAGATGAATCTCCTTGTACTGATGATAAACATAGATCAATTGTCTCGTCTCCTACTTCAAATCATGTGACTTTTGCCAAGAATTTGAAAGAATCGGCACCTCAAAAAAGACCTATGCATATGCCTCGTAGACAAAGCTTTACAGCATTAACTGGTGAAGGAAAATCACACAGGACTCGAAGTTTAACTTTCGATAATAAGCCAAATTCAAACTTTCAGGGACATAGCATACTGGATGAAAAAAAGAAAAAGTATGGCAAGTCAGAGATTTATGTTTGATGAAAGTTCGAACTCGGGTTGGACTGCGACGGGACGCTGGAGTCCGTCCTTTTGAGTTCGAAATTATTATTACTCGCTTGAGGGTTGAGATGTCCTCCCCCGGCGAAATTTAATGTGTATTTGTTGAATTGCTTAATTTGCTTTAAGTATTTGTACAAAAAGCTGAAACTAAGGGCAGCTGGGAAATTTTCTTATACATATATATTATATACATACTTGTTGGGTTACATGGCTAACATGAAGGGGAACTAACAGAGGAAGTCCTTTTTTCCTTTGTAATATATTCGCATATTTTTAATTTTTTTTTAGTTGAAGCAGGGCTTTTTTTTTTTCTTGTAACTTTTTTTTTTCCTTCCTCTTGTTTTCTTTTCCCTTCAAAAAAAAAAAAGAAAAAAAACAAAAAAGAAAAAAAAAATATTGAGATTTGTACTATAGACGTTTGTTTCTATTTTATTTATCGATTTTGTTTATCTTTTTCATTATTTTTTTTTCATTCGCTCTACAAATTTTCAACCTTTTGCTTTTCATTGCAATTTCATGTGAACAATTTTCTTAGGTTTTTTTTCGCTTCATTAACTTTTGCACGATGATGCTGTGGTCATGAATCAGCAGTTTATTCAATAACTTTTCTAACGACAGTTTTTTTTTTTTTTTAAATTCAAAAATTTTTTTTTATAAATATTTTGGAGTTTTTCTCTTCATAAAAAAAAAAAACAAAAAAAAAATTTAATTGGTTTATACACTCGTTTGAAAAAGTATATAAAATCGATTTTTATCAAACATTTATGTAATTCTTTTTTTACTTACAAAAGAAATGCGACGCATGTCAAGATTATTTAATTTTATTATTGATTGTATTTATTTATAAAAAAATAAAAAAAAACAATAATTGTCAAAAAAAACTAATTATTGACGGAGATTCGTTTTTGATGCGGTGTGGTCATATAAAGATTTAATTAGTTAGTTTAAGATTAGAATTAGGCAAGTATATAGTCCGAGATATCAGTTTCTTGTATTTTTCGCACTTTACACTTTTTATGCCTCTTCGGACAGGTTTGTAAATAAGAAAACATCTTGCCTTAACCTACGTAAAAGTTCGCCTTATACCCTGGAATGTAACATTTTTAAAATTTTTAAAATTTTTAATTTGATTTTAGTATCTGGCATTAGAAGTTGAACCTAAATTAAGCTTAATGTTTGAATACATGGTCAAGAAAAACCTGTAAATCAATTCACCTTATCGGACTCTGAAATGAATACATATGTATACTGTTATATTGAATCCAAATCTTTTTGTAGACACAACACTTCTGAGTTGGTAAAAAATTTTCCAATCGATTAGTTGCCAACTATATATAGTTGCAACTGATCAACTTTTCCTATCATGTAACTAAACTTGTTGATTGGCCAATCAAACTAAAGAAATCAGCACGAACCAGCCCGAATAGATGGAATATCTCGGAATTTAACTAGTTGATGATTTAATCAACTAGTTGTTTCAAAATTTTCCAAATCGATTAGTTGGAAAGTTGTCAACTAGTTGGATTTGACCGACACTTAATTCATCGACAAGCTTAATTTACCGACAAGCTTAATTCACTGACACTAAATTCAATTCACCGACAAAGTTATTATACCAGAATTATGTTTAAGGTTAGTACAAGCTATAAACGTTTCGGTGAATCAAGCTTGTCAGTTAATTGAGTGTTGGTGAATTGATTGTCAGTGTTGTTGAAGTGTTGTATTTACGAAATGAGCATTGGTAAAATAATATGAATCTTATCAAATCATATATATATAGTGCAATATTATATGATGGATAAAAAAAAAACAAATATTAGAATTTGCATTAGTTGTTCTATTCTACTTTACTGACAATTGTTTTACCAACAACTTACTTAGCCAACATTTTGCCAAGTGGTAATATACACTTGTAACTAGTCAAGCACTAACTCTAACCTTGATAACTAATAGATAGCATAAAGCTAGCTTTAACATTTATTAATAATCAATTTAAAAAATCTAACTTGGTGATCCGATTTTGTCAAATGATGACTAATGTTTATTTGTCGCACGGATGATGTGACCAACAGTTTTTCTGATCTTACGAGCAAGTTTAACTGTGTGTGGACCCTTGGCGGTGAACTTTGGTTAAGTATTTCTAATAATTTAAAGGTTATAATTATTTAGTGTTAAAAATAATATTTAATTTTGTCAATTTTTTTGTTTTCTTTTGAAATTTATTTGATAAGGATTGTATGTCATCCTTTTTTTTTAGTATATATTTTTTCATATTCAGAAATGTACTTTTTAAATATTTGTATAATATTATTATTTAATGTTGGCATAAATATTAGTATTACTTTGTTTTAATATTTATCATTTTAGATTTGATTGTTTATCAAATTTATTAATTTTAATTTGTATTAATTTATTTTGATTTTTTTATAATATTAAAGGTAAGGCCATGTTTTTATCTTTATTAAAATTCAGTTAAATTTTTTACAAATAGAATATACAGAAAAAATTTATATTTGAATTTTATATCTATAAGATATTAAGATTAGAGGTTCAGACAAGTTATCTGTGATCTAAACCTATTTGTATTAATTTATTAGGTTGTATTAGATATAAATATGTTAGTATTTGTATAAAGTTTGCTTTTTTAATTATATTATTTTAATAATTTTAATTTGTTGTATTATTTTTTTTTAAAAAATAACCTTTTGGATCTTTTAATTTTTATTACTACTTTTTGGTAATGTGTTCTATACAGAATTACTACAGAAAAAATATATAATTGGTTAAATATATAACTTTTCTATATATATTACTTATTTAAAAAGTCTGCTTGAAGGTTTCTTACTAATTATTATATTTAACATATCTGCTTGGATATTCTGTTTTAAACTCTTTGAATCTGCAACCTATATTAATTTTACTAGATCATGTTCAGATCTTTGTCTTAATTTAGGATTATTTTTATTCTTAAAATAAATTTTTTAAAGTTTTTTACTTATTTTACAGTTAATTTGATATTATTATAATTGAACTAATATTTGTAATTAAGATTAATTATTAAATTACTGTATTCTTACAGAGTTTACTTGAATTTTAGTACTACTTTACAACATATCTGAATTATTTTAGTATATTTTATTATTATTCTTAGATTTCTAATTCAGACAGCTTAGTAAAATTATGACCAGTCTATTAATATATTGAATTAATTTGATATTTTTTTTTCAATCTGATTCTGATAGCCTGGTTGATGATATTTTTTACTCAAAGTTTTTATTTATCTAGTTTTTTTATATTAGTATTTGTTTTTTAAAGTTAGTTTTTATAGTAGTATTGTCAAAAATCTGTATTACATTTTTGTTTAAGTCTTTTCAAACAGATTTTTTGTTTTTTAATTTTTACAAATTTATATAATTACAAAGGTTTATCTTAAGTTTGCATTACCTAATACTGATTTGTATTTTTCTATATAATCAGTTATACAAAAACTCTATTACTTGCTAGTCATATTAATATAAATAATTATAATTACAAGTATCTTAATCTAATTATTAAAAAAAATTAGTATAATATAAATAAAAATTCAAATTTTATTATTAATACTTTTTAAACTTGCAACCTACTATTTAAAAAACTAACAACTTTTTATTTCACTAAGTTATCACATTTCTATAAGTATAATTTCTAATTTATTAAATAAATAATATATATTAAAAATAGGGTATACTATTTTAAAATTATATATAAACTTAATAGTATATTTTTTTTATATTTTTAATTATGAAAGTTTTTATTAATTAAATATTTTTTAAACTCTTAAGTAAAGTTATAAAGTAGGTTATTGTGATTCTAACAGTAATAAAATTATTAAAATTAGTTTAAAACTCATCAATATATAAAGTTTTAAAGATTAGATATAAAAATTTATTATTAAAATTCTCTTATAGTTTTTCAGAAATTAACTAATTAAAGTTGACTTTTTTATATAACCTAGGAAAAACATAAAGTGTTCTAGAAAAATTCAAGATATATACAAATATATTTTTTTTAAATTAAGTATCTTATAAAATTTTAATATAATAAATAACTTATTTAAATCTATATATTATTAAATTTTAATAAAAATTAATTAAAAAATAAAAAAGTTTTATTAGTAACACATTTTAATTTATTATATAAAAATTTATTATATTATCTAAGTCATATGAAAAATAATCTATGTTTACCTTACCCTTAAGATTAATTATATATTTTTTAAAACAAGTTTTAAATTAAATTTTTTTATTTTAAAAATATTAAAAATATATAAGATTATATTTTTTATTTTATTAAAATTTAAGTTTTTATAAAAAAAACTTTTTTTTAAATTATAAATAAAAAAAAACTTAAATATATAATTTGTATAATCTAAATTACAGATTGAATATATGAATAATAATAAAATAATAGAATGTATTTATATAGTCATATTAGTTTTTTAATATAATATATTAGTAAACTAACAATTATCTATATTATAAGAAGATTAAATAAGACACAAATTGCTAACTCTTTCCAATGATTATTTGTACCAAAATTCTGCTAAAAAAAATTTTTATTTTCTTTAACAAACTATAATTAAATATTCTTAAAAACTATATTAAACTGTTTATTACATAAATTTATATATAATTACAAAATTTTATATTGCTAGTTTAAATATTAAATAAATTATTTAACTTTATTTTAAAATAACTTTAAAGTACTTATACTCAAATCCGGCCTAGGAAACTTGTCTTGTCCCTTAAAACAAAATTATTCAACTCATCTTAGACTTTAAATTAATATAAGTTTCATCAAAAACAGTCAAAAATTGACCATTTTATAAGCAAAAAAATTCAAATAGCTATATTTTCTAAAAATTTTAAAAATTTCTTTAAAATTTGGTTCCTTTCTTCTCATCCCCTTCAAATCTAGACTTCAAATACATTTTAAAATACCACAAATCATTGGTTTAATCAATTGATAATTATTTTACAACTATTTTCTTTTAAATCTTTAATTAACTTATACAAAACAAATAATTACAAATT
>CAJVQA010009481.1:0-12055 GCA_910591915.1 Cetraspora pellucida | reverse complement strand
AAGTTCTATACTAGTTGCCATACTTGCAAGCCAACTAGAGGTCTTGCCTATTTAAACCCTCTGCATATGCAGTCCTTCTTGTATTACAAGAACATCTCAAGGCACCGCCCATTCAAGTTCCTGATGCTTATCGGTATCCTTAGGACTACTTTATTCTTGATAGGAAACTTACTAGAGCCTTTATGTTCCACACATATAGACCTAGTTTTATGCAACACCCTATAGTTACCTAATACTTGCAGTCATAGAAGTTATCTGTTTAACTGCTATATTACACTATTTCTACCCTTGTAAAGTTCACTAGAATCCCAGTACCCATCTTTTCGGCATCTTCTTCATCATCCTCTACTAGCTGCAACTCAGAACCATCAGTTTTAGTTCAGACTACCAATCCAGATGGCCTGGTATGGTATACTTCTGTATCCTTTTCCTTCGACGAACCTGGTAACCTGGTTGGTTATGTGCTCCTCTATACATATTTGCCATTCAGTTTTAATCTTTGGTTTCTATAAAGGTGTTTCATGGGCTTCAACTAGTCTGATAGTACTGTCGAAAGTTTATACTACCTCTTTACTCGAGAATTTCTAAGTAGGTTTCTGTCATTTTAGTTCCTTAGTCTTCTACACCTAGTGGTCTTATCGTAGGTTTATACCGAAGTCTTATACAATATTAGTAAACATTTCTCTATATATGTGTAACATTATACTTTGCATAGATGCCTAAGCTCCCAATGTTGAGGGACCTGACTTAGTGTACCTAGGTAACAGCCACATGAGACTAATCGATCGATAGGAGACAGTTACCATAATGCAGATATAATTTCCAAATTTCATCATAGGTGGGATTTGAACCTTAGACCTGCCATTTAAAGAATGACAACCCAACTACTATACTAGGATCGCTATCCTCTAAAAACCATTATTTATATAGTAGTCTCTTCTATTTTCTCTAATAAGTTTTCCATTTTTGTTGGTATGAAATTCAGTACAAGTGATCATCAGGAAGAGTGTATTACTTATTGAAGAAAAACTTTTTGTTAATGCATAGAAAGTGGTTACATATGCTATTTTTTTTTAGAAATAATTTTTTTTTTTTTTTTTATCTTTGGCAGTCATGATAGTCAATCAGTCAAAAGTTTATTTATAAATGTTTAGTACAAACAATATACAAATAAAACTATATTTAACCATATATATTATTATTATATGGTTATCCCAATTGGCACCTATGAGTGACCTGCTGTACCAGACTTGTTAAAGTCTAAATCGAGCTCATTTGTTTGTTGTTTTACAATTGAACAGCATCAATTTAATATTATTTATTTATAGGAAAATAAAAAATCAAAAAAATTTCTTGTTAAGAAAGAATATACTAAAAAAAAAAAATATATATAAGAAAAAAACATGAAAAAACAAATATCAAGAAATGAAAAAAAAAGAATTGCTAATAAAGGTCAGACAAATAATTACTAATTATAAAAATTATATTAGTCTATTAAAAATTATTTATTACTAAATACAATAATTTTTACTTTAACTCTATTTAATTAACATATTTAATACTAAAGTTTATATCTTAAAGAGAATAATTTAACTAAAACTAAACTGACAGAGAATTTTTTATATATTAAATATCTCAACTTCTTGTTACTAGATCCATTTTTATATATGATTTATTATACTTTTTATCAAATTTTATATTTTGATACTTGTTATATTTTCAACTAATCATTTTATCTTTTGCTAAAAATCTTCAATCTCATTTCATTGTTGTATTTTTCTAAAATAAGTATATTTGTACTTTATTTACAATATAGAACTTTTCAAATAGAACTAATAAACAATCCTAATTTAAAAGAATCGACAATGCTAATTTCTATAAGGATAAATTAGATTGCTTATTTTTCAATAAAAATTTTTTAGAAAAAAGTAGAAAGAAATTTTTTAGAGCACTAACTATAATAAGTATAAGAATTTACATTATGTAAAATAGTATATCTAATTAGGCTTCTATTCTTATTGTTATTCAGATATAGTTTAACAAAAATTTTCTTGGTTGTAGCCAAAGTTACTTTTTTAATAATTTTATAGACTTTTACTAGAGAATCAAATTCACAAAAAGCTATCTTTTTTAACTTTTTTTTATATAACCTTTATACAATCTAAAACTCTTGAATCTAGATGTTATATGACAAAATTTTGTTATATATAAATATACTAACTATATAATTTTCATAGGTCAGTATATATAAAAAAATTAGTATAGAGAACACAGGTTGAACAAATAAATAAAGGATAAATAATAAGTAAATAACAGAAAAAAAATCTGCCATTATTCTACTCTATATCTGCCAAATAATGGCAGCATAACAGTAGCATAACAGCAAAATAACAGTAAAATAATAGAAGGTTTGTCAATATGAGTAACATAATAGTAATATAATAGCAAAATAATAGAACAGTTCTATTATTTTACTTTTAGTCTTTGTAACTAAAAGTAAAATAATAGAACTGTTCTATTATTTTGCTATTATGTTCTATTATGTTACTTATATTGACAAACCTCTTGTTATTTTACTATTATTTTGCTGTTATGCTGCTGTTATATTGCCATTATTTGGCAGATATAGAGTAAAATAATGGCAGAATTTTTTTCTGTTATTTACCTATTATTCACTCTTTATTTATTCATTTGACTTGTGAAATTATCAAAAAGTGTTCATTAATTTTCTGATTATTTCTTTTTTTATAAAACTATTAGCTTTATCATTTCATTTATCTTTGCTATAACTTTTCATTTTAAACCACTCTATTTATATATTTTTTATTCTAATTAGATCAAATATCTTTTTTACTATTCAAAGAGCATTTTTCTTCTTAAAAATTCTATTTTTATCTATACTTTCTAATCCTCTACTAATGTTTCTAATTGTAGCATTACTATCTGTAAATATTTCTAGTTTTTTTTTCTTTTAGTATAGTTAAAATTGCTGCCCATATTACTAATAACTTCACTACAATTGATGTTGACTATCTTTTTACCCTTAATGCTATCTCTTCTTCTGATCAATCTTGTATTTCACTTATTTGTACCTATTTTATACCAATGTTTTTGTCTGTTACTTCTTTTTTGTTTTATTTATTTGCTATACCATCTGTATACATTATGTACTTATTTTTATTTCTTGATATATTTCTCTTCAGAGTTTCTATTATTTCTTAAATAATATTTTCTCTTAATTTTTGCTTTCTGACTAGTTCTATTTTTAGATCTTTGAGCATTCTTAGTTCTATTAGTTTTTGTTAATTTTTCTTTAGCTTTTCAGTTCTTGTATGCTCTATTAATTGGTTTGTTGCTGTTTTAATTATATTGTTATTTTTAATTATTAATGTATCTGAAATTACTTTTATTTTATTATTAATTCTTATCTATTGTTGACAACTGTTTTTTACTATTTCTTTTTCACTTATATACTTATTGCACTTGCTAATTTCAGTTACTAAATCACTTTCTACACTTTGTATCTGCTAATATTCTATTAGTACTTTTTTTTTTGATTACTTTTTCTAGTTGTCTATTATCTTTTATACTATATAACACTTATTCTTTTTTTCTTCTATTCTCTAGAAGATTTTTTTACTTAATCTTTATTGCTTATATATTATGATTATCTGTTTTGAAAAGCTTTTTAACCTCTTTGCTTTTTAGTTCATTAAGTATTTTTTCTTTTATTCTTTTAAACTATTTTGCTTTTTTATCTTTGTTTGATTATTTTTAATAATTTTTAAATTGCTGCTATGTAATTAGTCTTTTACTCTTTATATTAAGTAGTTAGTTTAAATATATTAAACCTGTTTCACTTATTTTGGCTTTACTTTTTTTCTACAATTATCTTTTTAGTAGTTTAACTATTTTGTGATTATAGTTATTTGTTATTTATAGCTTACTTTCTGTATTTATACTTATTCTTAGCTTTTTTACTTTAACTATTACCAAACAGGCTAAATTGTTCTTTCAACATGTTCTATCTTCTAACAGCTTCTCTAATTTTTATATGTCTTTAGTTAATTCTGCTCTTTGGCAGTTTTGCATTATTTTTAATTTTGTTAACTGTCCTAATTCATCTTTTCTATTAAGTCTTGCTAATAGACCTTCTATTTGTTTCATTATTAATTTCTGTTACAATATTTTGCAGCTACCCAGATCATGTATTCTATTATGCAATTCTTCAATATTTTTAGTAAGCTGCTTTTTTGTTTTGTCAGATATATCATTGGTTGATATATTTTATTTATTTTTTTTTCTGATATTTTTGTTAACTGCAATATATAACTTAACTTTAATATTATTATTATATTGTTTATATATGCTATTTGGTTTATTGTCATCTTTTTGTACTTTAGATTTTTTATCATTTGGCTTATTATTCTTTTTGGTTTTTTCTTAATTAGAACTTCTTACATTCTGTTGTTAAGTTGGATTTTTAAAAAACAAATTATCTTATTTTTTGGTTCCTTTATTATTTTACTTTCTTTAAATATTATCTTTCTTTTCTCTTTTTGACTTTTCTGTTTATTACTATCAACTTTGACTTGGCTCTATTTATTTCTATATTGTTTATTTTAAAGAACTCTTCTATTATTTTCAATATTTCTATTAATTGTTTTTTGTTGTTTATGATCCATATCATATTATCTACATATGCAATTGCTACTTAATAGTAGCTTGTAATATTATTGCAATGTATTTCTTCTTTGATTTTTTGTTTTACTATATAGCCTAATCTTTTATTTTTCTGTATCTTTTCTAGTAATAGGTCATAAAAAAAACACTATATTAGTAATAATATTACTTCACCTCATTTATTCTATCTTCTGCTATTATTTTTTTTGTTAAGCTGTGGACTGTAATTATTTTAAGCTTCTCTTTAAAAAAGATTCAAAATATACTTAATTGTCTTTTTAGATATTTTGATTTTTTGCAAGACTTATTCAAGACTTTTAAGTAAAACCAAGACAAAAGTTTTTTTCATATTTTGCATAAATATCTGTAATTTTTTGTTTTTTTTTTTGCCTTTTTCATTATCATATTTAGAACATGTACTGGCTGTTCTGTTAAGTTTGCTAAAAGATTTGCATAGTTTGATCTCTTAAGTATTTTTTTTTAACAAAGATTTTACTAAGCTTTTTTGTTAATATCTTTATTATGATTTTTCTGAATGTCTTGATTAAAGCTATTAGATGAATATTATTTAAACTATATTCCTACTTTATATCTTTTAGTATCAGATATACTTATACTATCTTTACTTCATTAGTATTTCTTCTGTTTCTAAGTATAGATTTGCATAAACTCTAAACATCTCTTGTGTTTTCTTTTTTGTTCTTTTAATTAGAGTATAACTTATTTTTAATATTTCAGATACTGTTTCTGTTTTGAGCTTTTTAATTATTTTATTTTATTCCTTTTCCTTAATTTTTTTTTCAATTTCATTATATTATTCTTCTTTAATATGATTCTGTAGTTTATAAATTCTTTTTCAACTTTCCAACATCTCTTCTAACTTAATATTTCTTTTTTTAAATTGATTCTTATAATGTTCTGCTATAGCTTTTTTTGACTAACTTTGATTCTGTTACTAGTTTTGTCTTTTTTTCTACTTGTTTAATTAATTTATTAAGTATTACTTTCTTGTATAGTTTGTTTAAAAGACTGGCTATCATTTTTTCTTGGTTAGTTTTAATTATTTTATATCTCTTGTCTATATTTTCTTCTATTTGTCTTTTTTGTTCTTGTTCTTATTCTTTCTTCTTTTTTTTTGAAGAATTCTTTGCCAATCTTTTATGTTCTCTATCCATATATTAGACTATTGTCTTCAAATTTTTGGTAACTTTGCATTTACTTTTTTGTCTAGTACTTGAGGTTCTTATTTACTTCACTTTTTTTTTGTTTCTATAACTTTTTGTCTTTTTTTGTTGTTTTTGCATGTTTAATTAGTTTTTGGAGCTCTACAATGCTTTTTTTTTATTGTTAATCTTCTTGGTTATGTCTTTTGTTTGTTGCTATATTTTAGAATTCTTCTTAGATATATGCTTGTTTGTTGTTATTATAATTGTTTCTTCTATCACATTCTATATATTATTTATCGTTTGTGTTTTTCTTTTTGTTTCTTGTTCTTTTTTTTGAATATGCTTCAATGTTTCTTTGTCCTTCAATCATTTTTGTAATTCTTATGTATATTTTTTCTATTCTTCATCTTTTGTAATATTATAAAAATATATTGTTCTTGATTGGCTTTTTCTTTTAACATCTGTTTTGCTGCTTTTTGCTATCATGTATTTAATCTATATTTCTGCTATTACTATTTTATGATCACTTTTAGTAAATTTCTCTATATCTTCAATTTCTGCCTTTTGTAAACCTGACACTAACTTCTTGGATACTTATATATAGTCAATTCTTGTCATTGTTTTTACATTTGACTATGTATATCTTTGTTCTATTAAGTGCATTTTTTTATATATATCATAAAAGTTTTGTTGTCTTATTTAATTAAATATTAACAATCTAGACCTATAGGTCAATAGTAAAATAGTTACACTCCTAAGTTGCCAATTACAAGGTTGCTGGTTCAAGTCTAATAGAGGATGAAAACTAAGTTTGTTGATTAATCACATCTGATGATGCATTATGAAAATAGGAAGATCTTTAATACTCAGATTTTTAAATAGTAACAGACCTGATATAAAAAGGCTGTGATAATTAGGAGGCTAAGAATAATAATAGAACAAAGAAATCACTGATTAGAAATAATCTTAGTGAAATTCTAGGGTAAAGGAACACAAAATCAATATATAGATAGTATTGTAAATATATATAAATAAAAATATAATATAAAATATAGATAGAGTTCTAATAGAAGGTTCCATGAACTTGAAAAATTCAAACTAATAAAACAGCTACCAGCTGCAGCCTACTAGTAACTATACAGTAAAAAATTAAAAAAAATATATATATATTGACAATCTTTTAAAGCTTGCAATTTGTAGATTCTGTCTATTTAATTGATAATCCGGGAGTCACCAGAACAAAATAATCTACATCTATTAAATAAAGGTGACGCAAATCGTATAGTTAAAATCCCGATTTAAAATGTGAAAATTTTCTATAATCAAACTCTTATATATATACATAAGCCTTAATAATTGACCACGTCTTAGCTCCCAGTGACAAAGCGAACAGAAAATGATAACTTAAGAGTAAGTATAAACTTTGGTATATTTATTTTTTTAACTACAAATACTAACAAAGTTTATATTCTCTCTAATATATGCCTTTTGTAATGCATACTTGAGATCGGTCTCAAGAGATGCGTGTACTGTACTCAAGGTTTTTTATAGAGTTAATTGGGCCCTATAGCGTTAGCAGGCAGAAAAGTGGCTTTATAATATTACCAAGCATATAATACATAGTTTGCTAAATTATTTTATTATTATTAGCCAACACTCTTCATAACGATTTAAAACGATCTGGTAAAAGTACAAGTTTACAGCGTGAAGATTAGTACGATTAACTCAACGGTTTTATAAGAGAGAAACGCTATTAATTTTAACTTTTTTAACTTGGAACTAACATGAAAATTCTAAATTTAGGGATGCTGATTTATAAGTTTGTTTGTATTTGGTCAAGCCGGGATATTTTTTTGCCTCACTGAGTTCTGTCAAGAGAAAATGACTTTGAGTATCATTTATTATTTACCAAATTTAATTCTACCGGTAAGCTTGGAAGCCCAAAGTCTCATTTTTTCTTGATGGCACTTATAAAAATAAAATGTAATTATATTTTTTTATATAAGATATTTTAATGAAGTGGATCTTTATTTAGTCGTCTATTTTTTGAGTTCTTGTTGTCTAGTTTTAGTGAAGTAATCGGGCCTAATAAAAAATTCTCAGTATTACAAGTAAATTCGCTATATCAACGAATTTGATGACCCAAAATGCATTGAGTTATTGCTCTTAATCAGACTTTGCACCAAAAAAATTGGCTCTAAGTATACCGTATAGCGCTACATTTTGTGTCTTCGGGATAGTACTATACCAAATTAATATCATATGTTGGTAATACGGACATACTACTGGCTACTGCTTGCAGTATCCCAAAATAATCCCCATAATTAAAGCTCAGGTATTATCATATTTACCAGCTTGTTCCTTGAATAAACTGGAGGTATGACCAAGTTCTTCACACAGTCCCACAGGTACTACAGTGTTTAATTTTCAATACAAAATCTTTGCAGTGCCAATGATAAAAGCTGATAATTCAAGTATCATACCAATGTTTTAACTGTGCAAGAGTAGTAAAATTGATTTTATTATATATAAGTAAAATTTTAATCTTATACAATCAATTTTGTCAAAAAAACCCCGAATTTAAAAAATCCAACTGTATTATTTCAACACGGGTTCTAGGAAACCAAGATTTAATTAGCATTTAAAATATAATAAATATATACACATATGCTTTATTTCATACTTACTATAGTACTAAAACAAGTGAAGACGAAAATATTCTCAACAATCTGACTTCTACTATGAAAAACCCATGTCGTAAATCGTTGGTAGTAGAACATAGGTAGGATATTTTACACCCGATTAGTATACCTACGGCTACCAAACTCTAAAATTGACCTTTATTAGTATCCTATACTAAATAAATCATTATTAGAATTGCCATAACAAACCATTAAAAAAAATCCTGTAATTATCAGCATTTTAAAACGAATTGGTTCAAATATGAAGATTTGTAAAAGAAAAAAAGTGTTCAATAAGTTACTGCAGATCATTACTCGAACTTAATCACGCGTATCACTGCAGTTAACATAATAGTTATAAAAACTTACCTAAGGAGTTAATAATTATCAGGCCATACGGATAACACACTAGTCAGAAAATTAGTTGGCAATTAATTGCAAATCTTCAGCTAAACGATTATGAGCTAAGAATATACGAACCTTTTTTCTTTTCAAATAGTTATAATTAACTGTAAATTATGTGTGAATGCCAATAAACTAACATGGCAATGAAATAAGGATACTTATTCTTCAGAGTTAACACCATTAATTCATTCTTAGTAAACTTATAATCGTTAACCAATCCACAAGAGAAGTTATCTATTACTGTTATGCCCAAAATCGGTTCTTGGGAGAATATAGTACCTTGCAATATGTGATACAGGGACTAATAATAGAAGAATGAATCAGTTAGTAAAATAGTAAAACAACAATAATAATAATTGAATAAAAATTGAGCTTATCGGATTTGGGTCGCTTTGCATTCAAAGGTATGGCCCTTGATCACGTGCACCAATAAGCGAATTATGTGTTATCAATTACCCAGGTTTTGTCGGGGTAATTGTAATCAGTTAAGAATCAATTAAGGCATATAAGCAATATGGAATTAAGAAGTTAAAAATAGATCGTATGATTAAGCAATTATGTAATTAATAAAAAGACAAGTGCCATATGATTAAAAATGATGTAATTAATTTAAGTCAAAATTGAGAAATTAAAGAGAAGGTTAGATCTAACCGTTAACAAAAAAAAAAAAGGAAAAAAGAAAAAAGAAAATTAAACTAGTATTCTTAAAAACATAAGAACGATACTTTCTATTGACTTGAGGTCTTGTTTTTCAATTTCGTTTACAAAAGTGCTATATATTCGCAAATTGATACCTTGCTAGTGACTTGAGGTCACTTATACTCGTGGTCAGTGAGGGACGCGGCATTTACAAACAAAATTTAAAATTTAAATTAGCTACTGATCATCGAATCAGAATTAGAAGACTTATTGATGCGATCAATCAAAATTGGAAAAGCATTCTGCATTATGCAGTCTCGTAATTTGTGCATACAAAGCTGTTAAATTTCAAAGCTATCTACTTATGCAGTCTCCTATCATGCCATGTTCTAATCAAATTCTGCATATAAATCCGTTAATTCCATACTTAGGTTAATCCTCAGAGTAACAGATCACCCCAGAAGTCGAAAATAACTATATTTAGATGGTCGTTATTCCAAAGTTATTCTACTCATGCAGTCTTTTATCATGCCATGATCTAATCAAGTTCTGTATATAAATCCGTTAATTCTATACTTAGGTTAATCCTCAAAGCCCCAGAAGTTGAAAATAACTATATTTAGATGGTCGTTATTCCAAAGTTATTCCGCTCATGCTGTTTTTTATCATGTCATGTTCTAATCAAGTTCTGTATATAAATTCGTTAATTCCATACTTAGGTTATAGCAGATCGCCCCAGAAGTCGAAAATAACTCCATTTAGATAGTCGTTAATCGTATCATGTTCCTATTTAGTTATGGATACAAGTCTATTAGTTCCATACTTGGGACAATCGTTGAAGTAATGCATCACAGCAGAAATCATAAGTTACTCCACCCATGCTCTAATTAGATGCCTATACGAATTTGCTAATTCCATATTTAGCTGATCATTATGGCAATGCGATTAGAAAGTGTTATCACGCAACTCTAATTATACAATTGGATTGGTTTAATGCCTAAATGATAAGTAAGAAAAAGAAAGGTATTCAAGCTTCAATAAAAGGTCTCATACGTGAATTAAAATCAATAGTATATTGAAATGTATAAAAGAACATCAAATTTACCTTGAGAATACCTATTTTAAATAAAGAACTTGAGCAATTTTCTTATTCACATTTTATTTAGTAACCTATATCTTATTGTTAGTACACTGCATAATATTATTTTTTCAAGTTATAAAATTTAAGAAATACATATAAATAGTTGGACACGCGTCTATCATCAAAGCATATATTTTGTTTCCTCTTTCTAACACTAGTAAAATATCTAAAGTGTTAATTAAGGTTATATATCTAAAATCGTATTAATCTAAAATATACATACTTTTGAATTTAATCCACGAAAAAAAAAATCGCATTAATGCTCAGAAAACGACAGTTCTCTTCAAAAGTCTTATACGTGGGCATGATAGAATCACATCTACATTATGGGGTTTGGGCTAGAGCCTGGTGGGAAACAAGTATAAAAATAAAAACTGAAATGAAGGATTTTGTAATACCTTATCGTTTATATATGCGTATTGTGTGTGAGCTTAATGGTAAAACCTTCGTTGTTACAGTTGTACCTAATAATAAAAATTCACTGAAGCCGGGTTTTTAGTGTACTTGTGAAGCAATTGGAACAGATAATATTGAATCAAGTCCATCAGCAGCAATTAATATGTGTTACCAAAGTACTTTTAAAACAAAAACTGAATACTCTGATTTGTCTGTAATGGGATTCGAGGATGAGAATATTATTCAACAGTTGATTAATGATGTAGTATTTTTTCCAATATTTGTCCGTATAGAAAAGCTTGCTGTGGTAATAACAAACGTCGATGACCTAGATGAAGATAGATTCCATGGAATCGGCGCTGGATTTGCTTCTTCGTTCACTACATATTATCGTCAACAACTTCATCTTTTTATCTTAAAAATTGAAAATCAACAATGTATTTTAGAAATTTATTTAGAATCGGAGTGTATTAATACAATTGCGGGTGAAACCCCGGATGAAGCTTGGAAAAAATTAGAAATTCTCCAAAAATATACTGGAACATATCTCTTCGGACTTACGAACTCATTAGTTCATGAACATATAAGCAAATTGAGAAGTGAATCACCAACATGTGCAGTTAGCGACTGAAAGAATATGCAACAGCTAGAAAAAGTATTTTCTCGCCATGTAAAATCGTGTAAGATTCCCAACACAATGTTTAATTGGCAATCCCTCTTTTATAACTTGTGCGATCAAAAAAGCACTATCATTCAATTTTCGCATATATTACAAAACATTTACCCAGCTGAATATGAGTTTCAAGATAAAGAGCTATGAGCATGGCGAGCGATGTTTTTTGCTTGTGGGTGTACTAATGTAACACCTGTTTCAAAAAAAGAATCGTCCATAGAATTTTGGAGCAAAGCATCAGATCCTACTGCAGACAGAGAGTTATTAAAAA
>CAJVQA010009480.1:0-12055 GCA_910591915.1 Cetraspora pellucida | reverse complement strand
TGTGTAATTTCTACTCCCATCCTCCTTTCTGGATCCGAAATACCATTTCTGGTCACAAATGTAACTTATTGCATTTCATGTATTTTTCACGTGATCGGACATGATATCCGGTATCACAATTTCCGTCATCACATTATATAAAAATGAACCTAACAATCCCAAAATAATTAATGCCGAGAAGACAGAAAGGGCTATGTTGGAACCCACCAAAGAGGAATTATTAGCCAATGCAGTTGTGGTAATAAATGAGGTTTGAGTTGGGGAAGTCGAAACCTTATTATATTTAATTCCCAAACAATCAAAAGAATTAAGATTAGATGAATAATTTAATGATAAACTATTAATAGGGTTATTGGAACAATTTAATTCTTTAATATTTCCCCCTATTGACCGCAAGTCCAAGGTTTGAAGTGAATTAATGCTAACATCAAGATTACTAAGAAAAGGAGCATTCAGAGAAAAAGAGTCCATAAAATTGTTAGAGATATTAAATTTGGTTGCTTTTGGAAGAGAATAATTAAAAGTTGAAATTTGATTATTAGAACAATCAAATTCTTCTAAAGTATCAGGTAAGGAAAACCCATTTAACCGATTAAATTTTTTAAATTATTGAATCCAAGAATGATGAGCGATAATTGGCCTTCTAAGTCTTTATTACTAAGATTCAGCTCAGTAATATTATTTCGGGTAGCTGCAGAATAATTTTGATCAACATATTGTGTTCCATTTACCATGATGTGACTATTTCAAGATTATTAAGAAAATAATCATATAAATTAACAAAAACAAAAATAACGTTTAAATTTATAAATTATTTACAAAACATGATCTTATATATACGTTTATTGTACACTTCATATGTGGTACCTAACCATTTTCATATCGGAGGTGAACAAAATTTGTGTATCACGTATTAGAAACGTATTAGAAACGATTCAATAAGATGCAGAAAATGGCTAAGTGCTTACGTCAGAAATGTATAATAACCATGTTATTGGGTCAGTAGCCACCGTTATATCCCAGTAACCTAGTGAATTATCAGTTATCAATATGATCAGTAACAAGTACGTACTGTACGTATAACTAACTTATTCCTTTATGGGGATTCATTTTACTATAGATATCAAAAAGTGTACAGTACACAAAAAAATTGCAAATATACAATTACACTGAAAATTTGCTTGCTATTTTTATATCACCAAGATATAATAATTTGCACGAAGTTTTTATACTAAAAGATAATTTATATATTCTGAGGATGATGTTTTAAAGATGAACATTTTAATTTTTTATTTTACCATTTAGATAGAATATCTAGTATATTTGTTCAACCAATCAGATGAACTTTTACAAGCTGACTCAAAAGGCAGATTTTTAACATCCTAATTACGTAGTACGTATGTACGTACACACGTATGCATTCATGCCTTCTTGGAATAAAACCTGTGACATACTTGTTGAGTTTAAATTAGGGACGTACGTAGTACCGTATCACGTATCGTTAACATGGTAATTATATGAAACGAGCAATGAGCCACATTTGAGAACCAAATAGGTACACAATTTCCGAAAATTTGTTTTTCCGACGTTTTAGGGCCATAAAAATAAAAGAATAAAACCAAACCGAAATTAAAAGTTTTTCATTTTAATAATAAATTTGTAAAAGTTGAATGGTTTACATAAGACAAAGGATAACTAAAAACAATGAATTAATAATAATACCATAATGAAAGTTATATATACATTACTGCACACAATGATATTTAACAATTCAAGTTAACAAGAATAGTTTTTTATGGTTATCGCAGGGTTAGATTTTCCGTTAACGTGATCGGTACTCAGTAATTATAGCAACCTGTCACAAACAGTGTTGGAATATGACCTGTTATGACTTATAAAATTTACTAAAACGTTATGACCATCTTGGTCATATAAAGTTTGTTATGACCTAAAATGGCCATCTCTGGTCACAAATGTGGAATGACATCACATCACATCACATGATGGAACATATCTTTTTGTGATCCTAAATTTATAGCATTATACGGATAATTACGATCGTAACAGTTCCATAATAGATGAACTTTGTTTGTTCTCTGTGGCGGGCTCATACTCCGAAATTTGAGCCACAAGACAAGTTAAGGCTTGAACAATCAATGGTCATCAAATATGCGGCTGCATGTTGCGCCATTGTGATTAAATTCCATCGAACACTAGATTTATTCTTTGTAAAAACAAAATGTTTCCAAAGAAACCGGAAAATTTAAATTTAATTATTATTGCAATACATCGAAAAACGTATTTAAACACCTACCTCCATGTCTTACGAAGAATGCGGGAAAAATCTAGATCTTGAGATTTACAACGAAATACAAATCATTCAATTATGACTAAAAGACGAATTAATGTCAAAAATTTGAATGTTCATTCAAATATACGTCCAAAATTCCCCCCAAATATTAATGTCCCGCAGTGCATCGAAGAATCGGTTAAAAAATATCAAGAAGGAGACACTCGTAGAACATCCAATGCATTTCTTCTTTATAGATCCCAATTTATTGCTGAATTTAGCAGGGTTAACAATTGTAACCTTGCAGCCACGAAAATCTCTCCACTTGCAAAACAATCGTGGTGTAATGAACCGATTGCTGTACGAAATTATTACAAAGAAATCTCTATTAAAATAAAGGAAGGTGTCAGAAAACAAATTCCTTTTTCATTCGTCAATAACCAAAAGAATTTAAAAAGCTCCAATATTATTGATGATGAATCTGTTGGAGTTGCCCAGGCAGAAACTAATTTCTGTCATACCGTTGAACCGGTTCCAGTCGTGGATTCAACTGAAAATTCGCCGATTTTAATTCAATCAAACACAGAAATCACAGGAATGACAGAAAATGCTCATAACCTACTTCAATTCGACTCACTTACCGAAAATGCGCATAATTTATTTCAATTCGACACACAAATATCTAATAACTTCGATATAAATTATGATTTTCAAATTCATCCAGCAATTAGCGTTAATTACTTACCCATGCCTTACTATGATTATGAGAGTATTTATATATCACCTGACTATAATATACTTGAATATGATTCAGTTTTTTTTAATAATAATTTCAATTCTTCACAATAATTTTAAGTCGCAAATCCCTTATGTCGAAGAGGTATTTTTTTGTTTCTTTAAGAGGAACGAAAAAGTAAAAAAAATGTAGTTATTTATGATATGTTACTCTAAAATTTTTACGATATTTTTTAATAAACAAAAATTCAAACTTAAACATATGGCAGCATACAAAAAATATGAATAGTTTACAATCTTTTATAACAAAAATAATTTTGTGCATACCCTTCCTCTAGATGTTCGAGTTCAAAAGTAAAAAAGCGTTCAAAATATGTTTATACTTTGATAAAATTTAAAAAATTATATAGAGGTACGTAGCTATGTGTAAAAATCAAGTGTTAAACTTTTTTTTTTACTTTTAACGATTAAAAATAACGATAAAAATTTTGAGTTGTCTATTTCCTTTTTTTTTCAATTGCAGCATGTCTCCTTTTGTGTTTTTATATTGTATTTAGTAAGAGGGTTTTATATCAGTCTTTTTTTATACACTTTTTCACATATTGTAGCGTAATTTTAAATAATAACAATAATGCATTTAACATAGTCTTGTTAGATTATTATAATACAATATGACCAATATGACGTGTATTCTAATAATAGAGTGATGCATATTTCTACGTTATCTAATATTGGAAACAAAAAATTACAGAAGAAATTACCGATGCTATCATTATTTGGAATTTTAACGACGAAACGAACAGAACATGTTCATTTATTCATTTCATGTAAGAGTTGTCATTATTTAACATTTCTATCTGCTATTAATTACGATTAATTGTATTCTCACTCGTTCCTAGTTTTGCGTGAAAACATCACTAATAAGTAATGAGTTAGGTGACTATATATCAATATATATATATATTTCTTTTGCAATTTGTAAGTTATAAGTAATAGAATGTTTTATTTAGCAAATTCAATATAATAATTCAAGTAATTCAAGTAATTCAAGTCAAGTTCCAGATGCAAATTCTAACCGAAATCCTTTACAAATTTTTATTGCAAGATCGATATTAAATTTATAACCATCAAAAGATCTTTGTTCCGTTGACATCCCTGACATTATAACAAATATTTGCTATAGGTGTAAACTTTTAATCTGATGAAATTACTTGAATTGTTTTCATTAATTTTTATAAAAATAAAATCAAGACCTGAGAGATAAGATTAACAAATTTTTATTAATTAATACTTTTACCTTGCCACTGTAAAAGTCTGTATTTAGTGTTCCGTAAAATCAAATCAAAATTTGAGTTTCGAATCAAATATTTGATCAAGTTTGACTTGATCAAATATTTTATTTGAAACTCAAACTTTTGATTTGATTTTGCGTGAACTAGAATACCCAGAATACTTTACAAATTAATCTGTATATACGGGAATTATAATTAGAGGGATACTATGGTTAGTGTAGGGGGTATAAGTTACATATTTTTATATTCCAAGTGCAAGTTATCCATCTTTAGTTCTCAGGTATTTTATCTTTAGTACCTGGGTACAATATATTCTAGGCCTCTGAAAATTGTGGGGAGTATTATAATAGGGGTGTCATTTAGTTCATGTTGTACAGCAATGTCAATTTAGTTTGCAAGGTAAGATTAGAAAGAGTTTTTCTTAAAAACTTGTGAAACATTTCCATTATTAGTATATTTGTATCGTATTTGAAATATCATGGGTTACGGTTACAGTTGCATATCTGATATGATCCCATTGTGTTGTAACTTTAATTAGTTTTTCGTAACTTTATTTAGAAATAATAATTCATATTTACATCGTAACTTTGAAGATCAGGATTCGACGGTTTGGTTCGAATTTAAAACTTATGTCAAGTTACGGCATATGAAAAGTTACGACGTACAGTACAAAGAAGTTACGATACCGTAATTTGCGGCAAATAGTACCCCCTTGTTAAAATACCCCACCGTCAATTTAGTGTCAATTTAGTCAAATTAAATAGTCATTTGACGGTCTCAGAGGGAGTATTATTCAATTTTTAAGGCCTAGGAATGTAAGAGATCTGGGATATTATTTGCCGCAAATTATGGTACGTTCGACTGTATCGATATGTTACGACAATAAAGTAAATACACACATGTTGTAATTTAAATCGAACGCAAAAATAACAGATAAGTTATAACTCAGTTACGGAGCGGCATGTTCCGATGCCTTGAATATTTATTCACGAGACTTGAAATTCTTAATTGTTATTGATGGTATTGACATCACATAGAATTACTTAGAAATGGTCCTCGCTATACATCGGACAATAATAATTAAAAATTTTAATAAAAATTTTAATTCATAAATTTTACTAAATTTTTTCACAAAATATTTTAATATTTATTTTTTTAAAAAATAATCATGTAAAAAAAAAAAATTCTTAAAATCCGTGAATTTATACAGCAAATCATATTGACATAGAATACTTAAATTTTAATGATCGTGATTGGATAATTTAAATGGTTCATTGGTTGTTTGTTAACCATATGATTATAAGTGCTCTAGCAGCTTGTATATTAATTATAATAAAAATAGATTGATCAATAGAGCCGATATGCCAATTTGCACCTTACCCATAGATATGTCTCAAGCCAAGGCATGCCCCAGAGAAACTTAATTTTAGCATAGATAATTTGTAAGTTATCACACTATGTGAAGACTTATCGGTAAAAAGATCATGCATACTTTATTACCCGTGCCCAACCTTAGGTAATTCGGAGCATAATATTCCCACTTTAAGGAACGAATTTGGAAGATTTTCAAACGTTAATATCATCTCAATCTGTATATGTTACACCGAAAGACAACAAGATTTACTCTAAAAGTTCTAAAAAAAAGTCGGCACATCTCTAAGACTATTCAACCTGCAAACTAGGTTCACCAAATTTATGATGCAAACTTTTTTCAATCAAAATTGGATAATGTATTCCGTCTTGCTTTGACTAAAAATAAAAATTTCTGTAAGTCACCAATAAGTTTCGTCTTAATACAAGCAAATTTTATAACCTGGCAACTTTTTTTCATTTATTTATTCTGGGCACATTCGTTATTCATATGGGTAAGTTAGTATTTTAAATTTTTAGTGTATCTGATACGATAAAACTTTTAAATTTAGAGGTTTTTATTTATCGCACTTATATAATCATAGATATTAAGAGAGTAAGTTAAAGATGTATTTATTTAAATTTTCTAGGTGCTCAAATCTAAAAGATATATAAAGGTATAAAGGAAAAAATGCTAAAATTTTATTAAAGTCAAAAAAGAAAAAATATCCACATATTTCATATGTAGTCGTATTTTTATTTTTATTTTTAAATGTCTATATATAATGCTTATGATAATACAAAGATTTTTTTTCTTATTTAATTTTTTCTATTCTTTTTTTTCTAAAACATATAGTACATGAAATTTGGGTTTATAACATCAGAAGTTGAAGGAGGGTTGTAATAGGTGACATTGGATTGACTCGATTCGTCAATTATTATGTAATCCTCATTGGGAATTTCCGAGTTTTGTTCTTTGGTACCAACGAAATAATACGGTATAACCTTTCTCACTGTCTCGTTAATCCGATCTGCCATTTTTTTGTATTCGTTTTTTATTTCGAGCGACTCAGTATTCCATGCTTCACTCGATAGAGTCGAGACATGCCCAAGATTTGAATTCTTAAATGTAGCGGTATATTCCTTTCGATATAATAGGAATGCGTTTGGAGTTTTCGAACTTTTCCCTGCCCTGTATTTTTTTATTGAATCATTAATAATTTCATTAAGATTAAGCGATTGTGGAGGGAAAGATGGTCGAAGAATTTTTTTATCCATTACTTTAGCTACTAATTTTCGTTCTTGGGCAATGAAATAACGATACAAATTTTTTGCTGTATTTATGCTTTTTTTTTTATTACTGTATTATGAAAAAAAGAACTCCGTAAAAAAGGCATCATGGAAATCTTAGAAATCATGCAATTTCGAAAGAAAAATTCCCAAATTTTCCGATACAAAGCTAATAATATAATTTATAAACAAGTTAGTTACTTTGTCTGCCATGTAACTTTGTTTAACTACCAAGAATAGAAATTTTCCATTTAGTAGATATTCATTCCAAAACAATCAATGTTAACGTCACAATTTTTCTTTTGGTAAGTTCCAAAAAGGTTAGAAATATTTATTTTTTCCATAATTTTCCGTGTTTGGTTTAAACCAAAAAAAGATCAAGAGTGACGCATGTACTCAAAATAATAAAATAATTTGTACATAAAAAAAACTCCGGTAGTGCAGTAGTGATTTTAAGGAAAGCCAATACTTTCTATAGTAATTGAACACCACTTATATTTCCGTGTGTTACAATTATACGGAAATAACATCCGGTTAACTTTTTAAACCGTTTTACATAAAAATTGTGTTTATTGTGGGTTATTACCAAAAATCGAATTATTCAATGCTACTTCATATAAAAACCTGTCAAATTTATTAATTCAATGCTTAGTTTTAACATATACATATATAGATATTTCCACACTGGACAAGTAGACGAACTTTAAAGCAAGAAAAATATTTTTAAAAACTTGTTAAAAAATATATATTATATATAGTTGAATATAGTTCGTTTGATAATCTCTATAACAAATTTCAATAAAATTATCAAAGTATGAATTTGGCAAGGGTTTAAAAAATTAGAGCGATAAAATGACTCTATGTTTAATATTCTAAATTATCAAAATTAACTATTGGTAGAACCGTTGAAACTGTCATTCTTATAATCACCGTTCAAACCTGTACAACTCTTATGTCCCAAAAAATAATTATTCGGACATTGTGAAAAATATATCAAATATCGTCTGTAACTAATAATAACAGACACTATTTACACTAATAATAATAGGTACTCTTTACTTAATAAATATTAACAAAAATTTTAAGATGCTAGTTTAGCCAATAATTTTGACGTTTGAACAAATTAATTACGTCACATAATGCAGTAGTAATTAATCTTTGTCATTATTCACTCCCATGCCAAAATGTTATTAAATTAACTAAATATTTACATTAATTACATATTTATATAGCTTATTCCTGCATAGCTTTCGCTTCATTCAGCAACCTCTTATACTCTTCTTTAACATTAGCTGATTCTTTGCCCCATGAGTTGATAATCAAGGACTGAATCATTTCTTCTGGAAAATTATAATTTCGAGGCTCAAATTCTCGACAGAAACAAAGTTTGTATGCATCAAAAGCTGTTGGACTTCTTGTAGTTCTCATATTATGTCTGTTGTTTGTGAATAATTTTTCAGCAATATCTTCAGGAGTTATTCTCGGTGGGAAATGAGGTTTAAATTCTTCAGCAGGTATTGCCGTCATATTTTTTTTAACTTGTAATTTGAATATTTGTCTTTTGTTATTAAGTGTATTAAACCTAACTTATTATTATAAATTATTTGAATTTTAGATCAAAAAATACATTTACCTTGGATCAGATCTTGGTTCCTTTTTATAATTTTTAATCAATTCTATTAACTTCCATAATTAGATAGTGAGATATTTTTGCCGCCATATCACGCGGATTTTGACATTTCCGCATTCATCTTCCGTTTTTTTGAAAAATAAATCAAGTTCGATAATATAAAAAAGTAGAATGCAAAAATTTACCAAAATAAGTTATTACATATTATATCAAATTCGGTATGACCCATTGATTATTATAATACTAGATGTTTTATTTACTGTATGACTCAATATTATGAATGATTACGCAATTAAACAAATTTATTCGATTTTTATATACAGTATGAAAACATGAAAAATTCCTTTGTCTTTGTTAAAATGCAGCTGAACGGTGTTTCCCGCTAAGTTATTCCGGAGTTTACTCAAGGGTTGATATTGTTTCAAACGCAAAGCCTTTAATAATTAATATGTACTGTACGTATTACTTCACGTGCCATAAGACTTAAAAAAAGAAATTGACTTAAAAAGAAATATGTGTTCCTTAATTAAATTCATATGGATTCTTCTACTGCATGATCATATGATCATATGAGCATCAAGTATGTTATTACGATAATAGGCAAATGAACAAATTTCTTTTATGAATAGAATAGTTTGCATTTATTATCTTAAAAGTCAAAAACATGTTGCACATGGTACATGATGTAGTACGATTGATTTCGATTATGCGGCTTATTCAATACCCCTGAATGAGTTTTTTATAAAAAGCAACTGGTACGTTGTAAAAGGCAAAATGACTTCCGGAGTAAGTATAGGTCGGAATATGAATAACACTAATACAGTAATACTAACTAAACTACTTTTACTAACCAACCACCCTAGCGTCACCCAAAAAATCGGGTACGTTCCGGAATTTAAAATTAAACATTGGTACTTAATAACTCAAATAGCATTAATGACTTATCGATAAATATATATATTCAATGAAGCAATATACAAATTGCATTTTAATTTATTTTCGCTATACATACATATATTTAATATATGTATATTCTTTTTTTATTAACGTTACTTCCATTAATTTACACTATAATAAAAATAAAAATTTCCGAAAAAAGCGTTAAAACTACCGCCAATAAAAATATTCTCCTATATATAAGTGTCTATGTTAATTTTCTTAATAAATAATTATTTCGACAATTAATCTGTCGAAATCATTTTTCGATAGTTTGCAAAATTAATTTTTATAAGTGGCGAAATTATTATCGAGACTATTTGAATTCTTAAATAAAATACATGAATGTAATTATTTGTGAAAGTTCATGTCAATGGTGAAATTTATTGTAGATTTACTTCTCAAAGTTTTTTCTTTAACAGGCCAATCGCGTTTAACTATTTTCTTCGTTGAGAAAATGTTCCAAATTTCAATAAACTTTATCACTTATGAATTATTTTTACTGAAATGTAAAAAAAAAAGCCAACTCTTTCTATGACGAACTGGCAGTTCCGAAAGAAATAAAAAGTTTGTTATAGAAAATTAAAATGTTTTTAAGGACCCATGGCACTTCTATATCGAACTATTATGAAATTTTAAAATTCTAAGTTAGTTATATTCTGAGTTCGTACATAGTGTTATGGGTAAACCCGACCCGTAATGACCCACGAAATGCACCATGAAAACCGTCATGCCACGATGCTCGCGAACCAGGATAAATCAGGTTCCCCATTTAGTGACAGCGCCGATCCCATTGAGAAAAAGCCACCTGCCCGACTTGGAAGACATCTGTCAAGGTAATATTACCTTGACGGTAAAGTCTATGACCGTGTAAATGCGTCATGATATGCTGAGTTTTGTGTCGTCGTGGAAGGAGCAAAAGTTCAATGAAAAATGCTAAGAGAACGACGGATGGGTTGTAGAAAAAAGGGAAAAGTGTTGGTAAAACGGCTTATGTCAATGGGAAAAAGGTGTCAAAGCCGTGTTCAAATTCCCCTTCTTTCCCTTGTAGTTTTTTTTTTTTATAAATACGGATTGGATTCCTCTTCTTGTAATGTACCTTCCTACCTTTTGACCTTTTTCACCTTTGAACCTTTTAGATAGACCCTCCTTAAGAAATAAATAAACAATTAAATAAAGTTAACTTGTGTTTAAAAAAATAAAGAAACCAGATCAATAAGCTAAATCACTACATTCCTTATCCCCGTTTACTCGTATTCGAATTTCCTTGTAACGCTTTCAAAAGCCGCCTTGACCAGTGCCAAATCGTAACCGCCTCACCAAGCTTTGAGTGATGTTACGCGACGTCAACAATTCCGTAGCGACAATTCGTCGCATTTTTCTTGTTGTTGATGTGTGTGTATCCCGACCATATAGCCCGTGACAATAGAGATTCATTATATCCAAAGTTGACTGTATAAATAGCTTGTATAATGATAAAAATAAATAAATAATACCTTCACTGGTATTTCTTTTAATCCAATAACTTTATCATTGATACATGTTAAGCATTCAGAGCGAGATTTTTTCACAAAAAAAGTTTCTGATTTCTGTTCGATTTGAGGAAAAAAAAAAGGATAATTTTATTGCTTACTGTAATTTAAAAATTTTATTGTTAATCAAATTCTCAAAATCCAAAATCAATTGTGCATATTGAACCATCGGAACTATAAATTTGATTGAGTTTAAACTGCAACTGCTTTTTTGGGTGACGCTTGGTTCGTGTAACATACCTAATTTCCCCGCCAGCTCCTATCGCTATTGGACAAATAGAAATTCTATTCATAATTGACGAAATTGGCCCGCTTGTGAACGAAGTCACAAGGCGGTGCATTATTGCGAGTCACCTGACCTCCGTGTGACAGACAGTCACTAGACTTGGTCGGAAGGAAAGAAAGGTCGGGACCCGGAAATGGTATTTGAGTAACTTGATAATCTAGGTGTTCTTTGTTCTTCATTTTTTCTGCTCGACAGTGTGTCCAGCTCCCCCCCCCGCCGCACCCAAGAAAAAAGAAAAAAGGGGGGTTTAGAATCGTTTAACTGCATATGAATTGCCCATAGTTCCAACCTGAGTTACATTTATTATTGGCGTTTAGGCCGGAAAAAAAAAAAAAAAGAAAAAGAAAAAAGAAGCAACACGCAGCTCAAACGCGATAGCTCGGAAATTCTGTCACGTGACTTTGGTTTGCTTGTTCTGCGACCCTATCCCATATTGTACTACAGGTCAGACATAGAGGAATTGTTGGTGAGGACGTAACAAGTGTTAGGAGGTTACGACAGCCATGCGCGGGGTAGGGGCGCATGGCAGATCGGGAAAGGAACAGATCCTATGACGAGCAATAATAATGACTAAAAATTTTGATTCGATCAAATAGCGGTGACACCGGCGAAACGGCGAGTCAGTCGCTTGTCAATCGGATATGTCGTGTAACCTACGAACGGCTTAGTCGATAAGAGGCGGTTAGATTTGGCGAGTGGTGTGTTTATGGTCGT
>CAJVQA010009479.1:0-12056 GCA_910591915.1 Cetraspora pellucida | reverse complement strand
GACCAGTTTGACCAGAAACCCTTTGACCAATGACCAGCAAATTTATAGTCGACCACTAATTTGACCAACACTGGTTAAAAATGATGTGAATATTGTTTTCTAGTGAAGGTCAATAAAAAGTCATAAACGATGTTTTTGCAGGTTTGACTGTAGATTAAAAAAAAAACTTTTTAAACGTTAAAAATTAATTTCAATAAAATTAGTCAATATGTTTAATAAGACCGAGTGACCGTGTCTGTTCAGAATGTTCAGAAGTTTTAATGCTGTAATTTTAAAATCAAATTAGCTTTATATGCTAAAAAATAACGATCATATATCGATATTATATATATAATTATATATTGTATATATATAGATTACAGGAGATGCCAAAGGCTTGAACTGATTACTTCCATATTCGTAGATACTAAGCCACATTGAATTTTTTGAGAATTCAAAAATTACATTAGTGTAAGCGTAAACAGTGTAAACATACGGAGAGTTAGGATCTTTGTTTTCTTTATTAGTAAATAAATTCCGTTTTCACCCAATATTTTTCAATTTTGCTTTTAATGGAATTTTTCTGGTTACTATTAACCAATCGATTTTTCGTTATTTATAGTGGTCTTAATAATCAATATCATATAATCAACATCACTAGATATTCATATACATACTTTTGATAGCCTTTTTTTTGCAATAATACGTATAACAAGTATGAATCAATTCAAAGTTATATCAGGAAATTTGAAGATTTGAATGATCTTTACCTTTTGTTTAAATGAAAAAAAGATAAGCAAGACTATTGAAACATATTTCAAATAGATCGGAGTAAGAATTTGAGAAAGAAAGGAATAGTGTTGCCAACAATTATGTGTACATCCATACAAAAACTAATGCCAAGGTATCATTTAACAACCTGATTTGAGGCTTGACAATAATAATGAGTAACGATCTGATCATAAATATTTATATATGTATCTCCTGTTCTGAATTTGTGTTAATCATAGTGACCGGCTATTAACTATATTAAGAAAGGCAATCTGAGGCTTTGATCTAGGGTAAATTTTCTTTCGATTCTTTTTAAACAATCCTTTAAAAATTATGATTTTTACGTTAACGTAAACGGTTTAAAATTGTAAATTTAATCCTTCAGTTTCGGTTTTTTTTTTTAATGTAGAGATATTATAATTTATACAATCTTGTAAGCCGTCATTTTAAAATATCAATGTCTAATTTAACCACGAATTTAGATTCATCATGTGGAACAAATTTCACTTGTGGTGGTCTTGGCAACCCAAGTTGTTATCTTTTGCAGACAGGACCTGTTTGTTCCGATTCATCAAGAGATAATAATAATAGGAATTTTACATGGAGATTAAATCCAAGTGTATTTCCGCCTATTGAATATTTAGGTAGAAGAGTAGGAGGAGGTAGACAGACGAGATGCGTGGGATTTAATTATTCTTCTTGGTCACAAGATAATAAAACATGGTTGTTGGAATATTTACGTTATCATTGGGTACCTAATAATTCTAGTTCATTCATATCCAACAATGACACTTTACCACCTGGATCTTTTATAAACCCATTAGATTACATAGGTTCTTGTATGAGTTCATACTTTTGTTCAAATGGGACATGTATACTAAAATATCCACCTCAAACAAACTGTAATTCATCAATTCAATGTGATTCCTTTGCATGTGGAAATTTGACGATTGTTAATACTACAAATATAGACTCAAATATGACATTCAATTGTGTTGATAATTCATCAATACTTTTACAATTAACAGCAAATTATAGTCGACCTTGGAATGTGAATTTACTAGACCAAAATCCAAATTCACCACCAGGACGTGAGAAAATACCAACCTATTCAAGCCAAGCGGTTGCAGTGATTGTCTTGATAATTATTATACTCACTTTAGTATCAATTGGTTGTTGTATTAAAAGATTTAATTCTACACTTAGACCAACAAATTTAGATAGAAGTGCTGGTGGAAGAGTTCATAGAACAGCATCTTTATTAGTTGGATCAGGTGGAGGAGGGTTAACTAGAGAAGATAGTGTACGAACCCTTCCTCCTTATACAGAGATGGCAGATGAACCTTCTGATCAACAAGGAGTTATCTCCACGTTTACAAGATACTTTTTTCCTCCTGGAGAATTACCACCACCTTATGAAGATGTACATTCAGATGAAACAAGAAATGAAGATATTAGAAGGATATCAACTTTAAATTATATTAGTGATGTTCATGGAAACCCTACTATTCCTGTAACGACCGATTCAACTACGTTAGATGAGGTTAGAGATGGAGTTACTTTTAGAGACCTACCTAGTTCAGAACCAATATCACGACGCTCTACAATTACGAGGAATGATGGAACTGGGGTTACACCACTTGTCTCATTACAGGTATTACCCGAAGCTGGAGCTACAGATTCAAGAAGTTTCGAAAATGTTCGGGATCAGGTTGATGAAACAACCAAATTAAATGATAACAATGACAACTAAAAAAATAAAACGCGATTTTATGTATTAGCTGTAGTAATTACTTGTAATATATTTATGTAAAAAGGAAATTTTTTTTTGTTTATAAAAAAAATCAATATAAATTCAAATAGAAATTTCATTGAATAACGATAATTTTTTTAAATGAATTATTTTTTGAAATATTAATGGTTCTTAAAAATATTTTTTTTTTGAACTTAAGCATGCGATAATGTTTACATTTCTTTAAAATTAGACATTAATTTGGTATTAATTACATTAATTTGTTATTAATTGTTATTAATACGTATTTCTATATGCATGAAAATTTACCATACATGACATGATTACTACGTATCTTACTTGATTTGTTATTTTTAGAAAGGTTTACGTTATTATCTATTACTATATAACGTTAATTGTCTTTTTTTACGTACGTATACATAGCAAATACGTACGTACGTACGTACGTAGAATTTTAGCAAAACAAAATTTCCCGATAGTGTTTTTTTTAAGTTTTTGCTTGCATCATCTTAAATATATTTCTTTCATCGTGTATAATCGCTTAAAAGTTTTACTCGTGTTCTTTAACTTCATGCACATTCCTATGTACATAACATCCGACATCGTAATGATTGCCACTAGGTCTCGATCTCGTTCATGAATGTATCGATATTGGAGTACCAGTCATGCATTGCAGTTTTCTCCAAATATATCCTGAATAGTAGTGAATAATAGTGAAATAGTTGTGAAATAGTTTGAAATAATTGCGAAATAGTAATGAAATAGTAGTGAATGGTAGTGAATAGTTATAGTTAATACTATATTTATTCAACGGTTTTATGGTTTATGCTATTGCACGCCTTTTTCCTGTGCAACTTCCTTTTTATAAGCTTCATCTATATTCCAATTCTAGTTCTACATATTGACATATTAATTAGAGTTCATTCGATGACCGGTAAATAGAAGCGCTATAGTGTACTGTACGTATTAATACTGTAATAGCTAAGTTTAAAGATGGCATTTATTCATTATCGTTATTCAATTTATCGCTATGTGACGTAATAAAAAATACATTACGTACGTAGCAATACGTAGTATCGGGTATGTACTGTACGTACGTACGTACGTACTTTTGACAAATATGTCATCCATTTATACTGTAAAGTACCGTTACGTTTCAGGACCTATCGTTTCAATGAGTTTTCTCTCTTATACGTAAAACTTAAAAAAAAAAAAAAAACGCGTTTGACTGCAGGATTTCATGAGGAATGGATTAACGAATAAATCACAAGTTTGAATTATGCTTGAATTATGATAAACTCTTAATTAAATTTTTTTAAATAATATTAGTAACGTAACTATATTAGTACGTACGTATCGTTGTACGTAGTGTAGATATAAAAACAATGTACATACATATGTACGTATGTACAGTACGTACGATTTTCAAAACACTAGTGCGGTGAAATATTCGATTATGTATTTTTGGTATCATGAGAAATAACATTACATTTTTCTAACCAAAGAAAAATAGTAAACATATTTTATTTCAACACCAATAAAAAAAAAAACCTGCAATAAACCAACATTGTTTATACTTCAAACAATTTTTTTTTTTTTTTTTTAAGCATATAGTTTTAAATTCTAAATTTGAACATTTGATCATGTGTGATTTGATCAGAAATTACTGAATTAACCGAATCTATTTCTGAAAAAATTTCTGTACGTACGTATAAAGTTGGTAAAAAACAAAAAAAAAAAAAAAATGTAAAACGCCACTTATTTACTTATTTACTTATTTGCAGGGATGACCTGAATTGGGAACCTCGGACTTTTACAATGTTACCGTTATTTAAAAGTGCATAACTAAATAAATATATCGATATATAGTTTGAAAATGCAGTTAATTGTGTTCAACAATTGATATAAAAATTCCATGATATTTCGAACAGAGAGACCACTTTTTTTTTTTTTTGAGAAAAAAAAAAAAACAAATTTTAACCACAAAATTTATTTATTTCGTGAATGCTGCGTATCCTTACGGGTTTTTGAGCAATCCTCAAAACCCTTTATTAAAAAAAAAAAACTTTTTAATATATATATAAATAATATTTTATTTATATATATATAAATATATTTTGAAAATTACCGTATGGTACGCTGTCCAAAACTCTTCAAATGGCTTACTAAGGTAAAATTTTTTTCGATATTTATATGAATTTGTTATTGTTTTTATTTCTCTTGAATTCAACAAAAATCTAATCGATAAATAAATAAATATATAACTATAATATATTTAATAAAATATATATTATACTATTATACTTTTTTTTTTTTCTTATTATTAGGCGAGTGATGTGGCTATTAGCCGTCGTAAGAAGCAGGGTGAAAGTGATTTTGGAACGCTGGGTCGTAATTATAAGAAAGAAGAAACTATAATAAATAAAGAGATAAAAACTTTCGGTACTGTGGAAGACGATGGTTTGGAATCAAAAGAGTTTCATCAAATGAGTAAGAAGAAATATCGTAGTCTTCCTGTTCCATCATTAAGGAAGTCTCAAGTAATGGATGAAAATCAAAAAATACTTGTGGACAAGCGTCGATTTTGCATGGTCGATCCTTTTATTCCTTCTCATAATAGATGTCATACCATAGATTCTACACGAACATATACTCCGTTTTGCGGGTTTGATGGTCAACCTGAAAATTTTTCAAAAAAAGATTTTAATATGGTTGATGATAATTCAAAGGTTAAATTGGATTTTATAAATGAATCTAATGAAGAATCTCCGGCAACTATTTTGGTAGCAAAAAAAGCTATTCTCACTAGGCATGGTCAATTTAGTGTTCATTCTGCTCGTTTGATTCGAGGTGGTTCTATACATGGTTATAGTCATGTTATTAAAAAAGATGATGATAATCGGAAAAGTGCTACTCATTTCGGTGTCACTCAAGTCAAACTTCATGCTAAAAATGTATTAAGGTTTTCATCTTTAATAACTGAATCAACTACAATGGATTATTTTAATGAAATTAAACCAATGATTATTTATTTGAATTATTTGGATCAAATTTCAATAATTGAATCACCAGAAAAACCAATAAATATACAAGAAATCACGAAAATAGGTCAAAAACCAGGAATTTGTCAATGTGGTAAACAAATTGCATATGTCGGTTATTCTGCTCATTGGTGTCAAAGTTGTGAATCAAAACGATTTGAAAAGACATTTGGTACATGGACAAGTGGGAATGATGATATTGATTGTTTTATTTTGGAATCTCAACTTGATGCTACAAGTTGTTTTGATTGTTTAGAATGGGTTCCTTATGATAGATTATATGATATTCAATATGTTTGTTCAGGACGCTCTGGAAACATTTTTCATTCAATATGGCTCGATGGTCCATGTGATAAATGGGATAAACAGATGAGTAAATTCGTGCGCGATGGTGAATGTCTCGTTGCGTTAAAAAGCTTTGACAATTCACATAATCTTTCATATGATTTCTTTGATAAGGTAATTATTTATTATTATATTATTATATTATTATATTATTTTATTGTTTTATTGTTTTATTATTTTATTATTTTATTATTTCAATATTTTATTATTTCGTTATTTTAATTCTTTAGTAATTATATTGTTTCTATTTATTTTTTTCACGTCATTTACAGTTGCGTCAACATTTACGTTGTGGAAATAATAGTGGAACTCACATAATACGATACTATGGTTTGACCCAAGATCCAGTAACAAAGAATTATATATTGGTCATGCAATACGCGAGAAATGGTGATTTAACAAAGTATTTAATGAGTAGTAATTCTACTATCACATGGGAACGACGTTTGGAAATTCTCTATGGTGTTGCTACTGGTTTATCACAAATACATGAAAAAAATTTAGTTCATTGTAATTTACATAGTGGAAATGTACTTATAAACGCATATATGACACTTATTGATGATATTGGAATATGTCCTCCTGATAATGATGAAATTCTTGAAGGCACGTACGGAATTCTACCTTATGTTGCCCCAGAAATACTAAAGAGTAAATCATGCATGACAGCTTCTGATGTTTATAGTTTTGGTAGTATTATGTGGGAATTGGCAACAGGTCAAAGCCCATTTTCGGGTAGATTACATGATATTTCTTTATCAAAAGATATTTGTCATGGACTTCGACCAGAAATTGATGAGGATATACCAGAATGTTATAGCAGGTTAATGCAAAAATGTTGGAATCATAATCCTTTAAATCGACCAACCACCAATGAATTATGTGAAATCATAGGAGAATGGCTAGTAGAAATTTCTGATGGACTTTCAACAGACATAACAAAAGAATTTCAAATTGCTGAAAAAAAACGTTTAGAAATCGTAAATCAGAAACAATATAATCAAAAAGAAAATAATCAGCATGAAACTATAAATATTAATCGATATATTAAATCAGATCATTTAAAAAATCGAACAATGTCTTTCACTAGAACTCATAATCCGAAAGAACATTTTTCCGTCTGCGAATATATGGCCGCAGAAACTGCTTTATATAGTTTGAAATTCGCGACTATTCAAGCAGATAATACAAAAGTCGCAGCGGAAGTTTATGATATATTACAATACTGGTAATTGTATAAAATATAAAGAATTATTTTTCAAATTCAACAATATTCAAATTCAAATTATCATTGTTATTCTATTCCATTAGGTCTTGCAATATGTAGTTTCTTTTTTCGTTTTTTCAGACATATTAGTATGTAAAATATATAGCATTTCATTTGTTTTTTTTTCTTTAGTTTCATCATATAGTGTTTATTTTTTTTATAAGACACACATTTAAAAACAAAAAAATATATAAGACTTAAGAATCATTTTTACACGCTTTCTTGTTCGTGACGTAATAAAAAAAAATAAAGATTGAATCAAAATTTTAGAGTTTGTTCACGTATTCAATCGTGTGTGACTTGACGTAATACAAGTAGAATGTTCTCGATTCGTTTCTATATCTTTATATGGAATTGAAGTATCAGTATCAGGTATCGGTATCAGAATCGGTATATAAAAAAAAAACAATAATTGTTTCTTGTTTTTATTTACAAAAGATTTACAATGTGTCAGTTTATATTAATTTAAATACTAAAAAAAGACTATAAGTGAAAAACTAAAGCGGGTTATAAACTAAAGTGGGATTGCTTTGTAACAAATTGAGTTTACATGTATTAAAATTAAAACAATTCCATTTATTTAGATGTATTTAGCGTCAGAGATTTTTAATTGTTTTTTAGATTCAGTTTCAAAAGATAACGACTCAGGGGTAGATCAAGTTTTACCTAGATTTATGAAAATAAAATAAAATCAAATGGAGTATATCCGTAAATTTAAAATATGGTCTATAAAGACTGATTTATGAACTAGATATATTTTAACAATAAGAGAAGTTGTACAGAAATAGAAACCCTGTTTCCGTTTTAAAATTCAAAACTTTTAAAAATCCGTTTTCTGCAAATATTCATCCGAGAGTACAATTAGAGATTTTCTTTATTTCCTAAATATATGAATTTTTATTATACGTTTGAATTTTTAATTATGTAAATATGCAAATAAAAGGTTTTTTTTTCTTTCTTGGAGTTGTTAAGTTAGTGTTAGAGACCGTAATTGTTATCGTTATTATTTCGTTTTTTATGCGCCTTATTGTGTAATTGTTTCACAATACCTTTTTATTTGAATAGAGATTTGTAAATTTGTGTGAAACGCCAAATTTATATATATCGATATATAGAATAATGGACAGATCTTTAAATGGTATATTCTAGTAATTATATATTCATTTTACTTTATATGCGAAGTGACGCCTTGGAGTCTAACGGATTCCATTTTCCTGGTATTTAATGATTATATATTTAAAATTTTAGCGCTTACGCTTTTAACTAAAAAGCCATTGTCTTTTTTTCATGCAGTTCTGTATTATACAAATTTTCTACGGACGTACGTATGTATACTTCGGTTAATAGCGATAGATGTAAATCCTGCTTCGTTTTATCCCCCCAAGTTAATAATAATACTATATATAGTTAAGTGTTTATGTAAAACGTTTTGTTTGGAGAATTAAGATTTAGAGTGTCAGTTTTTTGTACGTAGTCTGAAATTTTTTTATTCTACCAAAGTGAAAGTTTCAAAAGTTAACTCGTAATACTTAATATTAAAAAAATTTGAATTTCATATCCTAACCAATTTTGACATCACAATAATAATGATTAGTAATCGGATTTAGTGTTAGCAGCTGATTGATTCTGTTAGGACCAAAATCCAGGAATATGGTATTTCTAAAATATTCTGTGGAAAATAAAAAAAGATTCTTAATTACATGGCTAGATTTGATTATCAGATATTGATACGTAGCAACATCATAATTTGATAAGATTGGATAAGATTAAATTACTTGTATACTGATAAATTAATAATATACATATACAGATTATTACTAAAGGATTAATTTAAAACCTCAATTGCTATTACAAGTCAAACTCGTTATAGTGAAGTGATCGGTTCCATTATAAAAAGTTTTAATAATTCTTTATATCGAAAATTTCAATAGTAAATTCGTTATATCGGGAGACTTTCATATAAACTGGCTTTGAGTTTAACTTCACTATAAATATCAAGATTGAGAATTAACTATAACGAGAGTAACTTGTATATTATAAATTTGCTTATGTTGTTTCAGGAATGTTAACATTATTTCGAAACTAACTACAGTATGCTACTTTAAGGGATACAATTTTCAAAATAATACATTTACTAGTTTTTTTATTTTGAAATTTTAAAATTTTGAAATGTCAGGTTCTTAGTCATAGTGTAATGTAGCAGTTAAATAGTCTAATATAAAGTTAAACTCTCAGAAATTAATAAAAAAGAAAAGTACTACTATTATATAAATTTTTTAATAATACTAAAAACCATACTTATATGAATGCAAGTGTTAATTATAATTATAATGTGTTGTATAAAACTATATCAATTATATATAAAATACAAAAGGTTTTAGTAAATTATCAAACCAAGAATAAATTAGTTTTAAAAATATTAGATAAGCATTGAATAATTTTTAATTAAATATTTAAGAAATTTTTGATAGTACAAATTAAAAGTATAATGTAAAGAGTTTAAATAAACAAAACCTATTATTAGCTTATAAATATAGTATCTAGTATAAAATTTATAATATATATAAAGTCTTAAATAGATTATTTAATTAGTAAAGTTTTTTAAAATTAAATTTATTTTGATTTAATTTGATTTAATTTTAAAAATTTTGATTTGTTTTTTTTTTTCTTGTTAAGGTAACCTCTTTGGTTTTTTGATTTTTATTAATCACTTATCGGTATTGTGGTTCAATAAACCACTACATAAGAGCATACAATTGGCTACACATGTAACTTTTCTATATTACCTATTTAAGAAGTCTGCCTAAAAGTTCTCTACTAATTGCTATATCTAACACCTCTGCTTGGATGTTTTATTTTAAACCTTCTGAACTTGTAATCTGTATTAATTCACTAAATCATACCCAGATGCCCAGATCATCATCTCAATCTTAGGACTAATTTATCTTCAAGGTAAACCTCTTAGAGCCTTCTGTACCTATTTTTACAGCTGATCTAGGTATTGCTATGGCAGAACTAACACTTGCAGTCAAGACTTAATCATTAAACTGTTATATTCTTGTAAAGTTTACTTAGACCCCAGCATCTACTTCACAGTATAATCCTGATACTTTAGTATACCCCTGTCTTTTTCTTTACCTTTTTACTAAACTTTCAATCTAGATAGCCTTGATAAATAAAATGTAAAAAAATTTTGTTACAACTTACTATTTTGCTATCATCAGTGCTAATTCTGTATTAAAAACTATAGCAACAAATTTTCAGGCTCAACATTTTTTAATACTTTTAATATTTTTTTAGTATTAAAATTTGCTATATGTAAAAGCATTAAAAAATTGTATAATAATAAACATATTGCTTTCTATTATCTGTTATTATTACAAATACATATATGCTATACTTTGTTGAACTACACCAACTATCTACATATAATGTAAAGTTTTTTGCTTTTGATAATTATGGTTTTATTTTTAGTATAATGTTTACTGTTTTCATATTCAGAATTGATGATGCTAATAAGGTTTATTTAGATGAATTATATTTAGAATTCAATATTTTAGTATAGTCCTCAAAATATAGACAATCAAATACAGAAAATAAAATACCAAAACATACTATTTATTTAATTAGTGCTTTGTTTGTTCTGGTTTTTTTAGCTTTGTTGATAGTTTTTTTTAAGTCATAGTAAGCATCAAGAGGTAATATGTAATTATTTGATTTTTTTTTAATGTGACTATATTAGCAAAAAAAATAGGCTAATATATATCGATTATTAACTATAACAGATATATATCGATAGTAATCCCTTCTGTTGGGTTATATCAATTAAGATATATATCGATATATATCTATTACAATAAAAAATCGATAAAAAATGATTTAGTATAATATCGATATATATCAAATATATTCAGTACTATTAACTTTATACCAATAACCATGGTAATACTTTTAACAAATTTTAAAATAATTATCAATTTATGTATATAAATTTATTTATTGAATATTATAGCAATAAGTAATAGATAATATACGCAATAAGCAATACATAATATATAAAATATTAAAAAAATACAATACATAAAAAAAAATACATAAAAAAAATATATAAAAAAAATACATAAAAAAATACATTGAATTATAAATCGCAATTAAGCAATGCCATACAATTTATCCAACTCATCTTTGGGAAGACTCATTGAAGAAATATTCCAGGGAAGAGATTTGGGATCAGGATTATATTAAGGAGAACCCTCATCATATAGTTCATCATCATAAGCTTCACCTTCACCTTCACTTTGAAGGGCTTCAGTATTTTTGTGCAATAAATCACCACTTTCGATATCAATCTAATATGATATGTTAGTGTTAATATTATATGATGTTAAAACTAAAATAAATTCTAATAACTTACTAAAAATTGTTCAATTCGATGTTTCATACACTTTTCCGTACATAAAATATTTCGTGACCAGGGGTTTAATAGGATGTCACATACTGAAAAAGCGAATGTGCTATGCTTATTTGTCAAAACGGGAACTGCCTAGTAGAAAATGCAGTTCGTGTGATTACTGATACCCAATAAACACCTTCATTGTTTTGTTCGAAAAGCACATGATAACAAACATTTACTTGTGAGCTTTCTTTCCACCAAACAATATCGGCCACAGCTGCATTACTCTTCAGGGGAAACAATCTTTCATGTCCAAATATGTGCCAAACCGCAGACCTAACGCTTTGAAGGGCCGCACTACGATTATTCTTGATTTTTTGAAGAAGCTATAAAATAATAGTAACTAATTATTCAATATCACAAATATTGAATGCTCTAATTAAAAGATACGTTACCTAATAATATAGATTATAGTTAATAAATGTATTAAAAAAATATAAATGATTA
>CAJVQA010009478.1:0-12056 GCA_910591915.1 Cetraspora pellucida | reverse complement strand
TTATTTTAGAAATTTTTTTCTGTAATTAAATTTCTTATTGTATTTTAAAGTTTCTACTATGATATTATATAAATAAATAAAAAAATATATATTTACTTATTAGTAAAAGTGTTTATTAATTTATTTATTAGAATACAAAAGAAATAACATATAAAACAAAAAAATAAAATAAAAAATAAAATAAAATAAACTAAAAAAAATTAAAAAAAAATAAAAAAATAAAATATAAAAGAAATAAATACTAAATATCATAAATAAAAAAATTATAGAGGTGTAGCAACCTAGTAAAGTGATTAGGTTGTTAACTTTCCAAGTGATAGGTTGGGTGTTCAAATCCCATCAATAGTGAAAATTTGGTTAATTACTTATGTAATATTCATATTATAATAACTGTTACTAATGATTGGGTTAAGATACCTATAATGTCAATCACACCAGCATGACTAACAGGTCATAGGGCATTTGTATAAATATGACATTATATAGAGAAATGCAAACTGACAAATCAGGCAGTGCAAATACTAAATAAGTTCTTATAGTTGTATAAATCTGTTGAAATTGGGTAACAAGAAGTCCATTTGGGAAGACCCAAGTAGAGAGGTAGCTGGATCTTTGATGACCCTACTGTAAAAGCTAACCTGGAGAAACAGATACTAAGGTCATAGTACCTGGTCATAGTAGTTGGACAGGCAAGAACCTCCAGGTTAGGAGTCTTGGGAGTATTACCAACCAGGCTGCCAAAATGAACCAAAGAGAAAGAATATTGTGCTGACTCAATATACCAATAAACTGATCGTAATTCTATATGAGCTATCTGGATTGGAAGTTTGGTAAAAAGGTAGATGAAAAGGCAGGAGTATACTAAAGTATCAGGGTTATGCTGTAAAGTAGATACTGAGGTCTAAGTGAACTCTACAAGGGCATAGCAGTTTAATGGTTAGCCCTGATTACAAGTATTGGTTCTGTTATAATGATATCTAGATCAACTATAAAAATAGGTACAGAAGGCTCTGAGGGTTTACCTTGAGGATAAATTAGTCCTAAGATTGAGATGATGATCTGAGCATCTGGGTATAACTCAGTGAGTTAATACAGATTATAGATTTAGAAGATTTAAAGTGAAACACCCAAGCAGGAGTGTTAGGTATAGCAATTGGTAGAGACTTTCAGGTGGACTTCTTAAATAGGTAATATAGAAAAGTTACACATGTAGCCAATTGTATTCTCTTCTGTAGTGGTTTATTGAACTACAATACTGATAAGTGCTTAACAAAAGTCAAAAGACCAAAAAGGTCACCTTAATACCAAAAAAAAAAAATAAAAAAATAAAAAAATTATATATAGAATTATGATAAACATTTAAAAAAATATTTTAATTTAACAAATAAAGAAATCAGAACAAAATAAATAAAAACTAGTTTAAAATTTTAATTTTAAAACAAATATTTTTAAAAGTTATTAATTTAAAAAATAATTTTTTTAAAAAAATAATTTTTAAATTAATGTTTTTTATAGATATCTTTTTTAAATTAAATTTTTTAAATCAACTTTTTATTCATCATAGTGAATTTATGAAATTTAGCTAAAATTTAGTCATCAAACTCAAGCATTTGTTTTTCAGATTTAAATTTTAGTTGCCAAATTAACATATTAAACTATAAATGTAAACCCTGAAAAAAATTTGAACCTCTGATCTAGACTGATAACGCATGTGACCATCTTTCTCACATGATAACCCATTTTCCCCACATTCGACGCATTTATAAATTCGCCGCAATGTTATTTTATTGTTTTTTTTTATTTGTAAATTAAATTATTATTTTTTTAAATTCTTATTATTTTCTATATTCTTTTTATTTTTTTTATTTAAATTAATTTTTTATTTATAATATTTAGTATTGCATTCCTTTTACATTTTATTTTTTTATTATTTTACTTTTTGTTTTTTTTATTTTATTTATTATTTTTCTTTGTCTTACATACTATTTTTTTGTATTCTAATAATTTTACTGATGAGTAAATAAATAGTATATGGGTGAATAGTTAGGTGTCTTGAGGATAAGATGGATAGTTAGATGTTTTGATGTGTGAATAGATAGTTGAATGTCTTGATGAATGGATAGATAATTAGATGTTTTGATGATAGTTGGAGAACTGGCAAGTAGGTGAATGATTGGATGTTTCTACAAATGAGTAGTATATTTCTATAGGCAGATAGGTAGATAGATAAATAGTTAGATATTTCTATAAGGAGATTTTTGAATCATTGATATAAATTTTCTGCTTCGCTTAATTTGAATAGACCAGGCTTGTGATTATACCGGTTTACTTTGTTAAATATAAAAATTTTATATATCAAGTTTCAACTATTTTTGGAATTAATTTAAATCAGAAATTTATTACATTTTCATATTTTATAAAATTTAGCCTAACTATATTCGTTCATTTTAACTGTTATAGTTCAATAATTCAATGGTATCTATTTTTAAAGCATACACTTAAAAATTAAACTATTTATTGTTTTAATAACCTGCTTACTATTATTAAATGCTTGATTATCTGTTTTTTATACTGTCACCATTAAAAAGGAGAGCTTCCATTAATCATGCTAAGTTTAACTTAGATGGTTAATGTATGAAAGATGCAGAAACCTGATGATAAATTAGGAAACTTGGATTTTATAGGATTAGTAAGCATTTAGTATATAAAAGAATATAGGTTTATGTATTCTATATTTAAAGACAATTTCAGAAAGCATCCTTTCCTTCTGAACGCAGGGCAAGAGCAACCCTTTGAATACATTCTTATTTCTTATAACTTCTACACTATAACTCTAAATAACACATGCTTTCCCATAGGTAACCTATTCTATCAAGTTTATATAAAAGCGTATACACTCCAATAACTATGTTTACGTGACCATTAGAAAGTCTATGCTTCCAGGAGGATTCATATGGATTAAGTTACTATGAATACATAAGAATGCTTAATACTAGAAAGGTATGATTACTATGACTATGGTAAAACATTTATGAAAGGTATGTGACAACTTACTTAATTAGACAAATACGGAAGAAGAGACAGAAAAAATTATTCGTTACAATATTTTACATTTAATCGTAAATCAGATATAACTAGTTTTTTATGCATCCTTAAATACTGAATGTCTTTTTTATGTATTTATCCTTAAAATCTATGTACTGTTTCACAATAGTTAGATTCAGACTAAATTGATTTTACATTTAATAATAAATTTTCTTATCGTTACCCTACCCTTTTAATACATGCAGATGGCTTCGTGACATGTTTTGACAATTATATTGCATTTGTAAACTACCCCAAAATTTGAAAAATTTGACTACTAATATGTAAATATAGATTTTGACTACATTCCCCAAGCTATGATGCGTCATTTAATAAATTCATATGTTCAATAGGATGCGTCGGGAGTAGGAAGATGGGTTAGCATATGAGGAAGATGAGTTAGACTCGTTATCGAAATAGATCAGAGGTCCGGAATTTTTTTTCAGAGTTTAACATTGATTGTTTAATATATAATTTGGTAACCAAATTTTAAATTTGGGAGCCAAATGATTGCTTAATTCCGCTAATGCACCGTAATGGGTCTTTTTCATTAAATAAATTAAAAACTATTACATAACTCTGTGATCATATTTGTCTAAATAAATGACCGCAATCTTATATGAACTATGTGATTTTGTGTATATTTCATTAATAATTTAAATTTCATATAGTTTAACGTTAAATTAACACATATAAGAAGTTAATAAGAAGCAAATATATTAATTTGAATACTTTTATTAAAAAATAATCTTTATACTCACCAAATCAAATAAGTAATTTGTTGACTAAAATATGAATTAATATGGTATAAATAATTTACTCATTAACAAATATTCGCTATATTCACTGGTAAAATAACAACAAAAGTGAATAATTTATTAGGAAGAGACTACGTGCATATAAGAATGCTACATCCGCCTAGAACATAGTTAGTATTCGACTTACTGCACATATCACCTTCCATTCCTGACAAAGTCGCGCAGCTACTTGATGATTACCTAATTTATACCGTGTTCATGTACGTATTCATCTATTTTTTTATCACGTGTTTTTGTTTTGTAAAATCACGATCACAAAACAATGAACGTGTCAATAAAAAAAAAAGTATATAAGGGTTGTTTTTTTCTCTTATCTGCCTTTATTATTTTTCCTATATGGGTAAGTACACAGTAAAACCATGCTTAGAGTATATGTATTATATTTTATCATTTTTTTACACATTTATTTTTATTTTGTTATGTGTAATGTTGCTTGTCAAATTTGACATTGAGTTGAAAGGCGTAAGAGATGAGTAATCGATCTTACATTAATATATTAACTTGACGCCCTTTGGTGACCGATCCTGGACTTTTAGGTTACATCCTTTAAGTAGTAGCCTTGGTAGGTACCTATGGTTATCCAAGGCCAAGAAGAATTATGTTGAATAGTTTTCGCTACTATCAGTGTTGATATGCGACTTCCTGAGGCAACTAGATTTTTTCGATTACTCATATTTTATTTTTATTTTTTTTACTGAGTTGAAATGAAGGTTTGTCGTTTATCTAGTGACGGTTCAAAAAATTCAATCATTTTGGAATTATAAAAGGTATAATATTATTAAATTGTTGGCTTTATAAATTTAGATATGCTGAATAATATTGTTATCAATAAAGTTATATGTTTAAATGTTGTTATAAATGAAATTATACGTTTATATATTGTTATAATAAAGTTATACGTTTAAATATTGTTATAAATAATTAACTATCATTATAAATAAAGTTTTATGTTCAAGTTTTTTTCCACTTTTTTTTGCATATTGGTGGATTTGCAAATAAAGTTAATAGAACAAAGTGAAACCTAAGTTGCGAAACAGTTACTCTGCCGTATTATAATAATATATAATACAAAAATTATATTAATCCATCCATCCCAAATGTACAATCACTACACCATAACATAATTTTAAGTGAAATTATTTTATTTCTATTATTAGCATCATCATTTAAGCAATTATCTTGACAATGCGTACGGTACTATCTTTACGTAATTAAGAAATAATATATGAAACGAAAAAGGCCATTTTAACAATCCTACAAATAATAAGTTTGCACTTATATGTATATATATATATCGTGATCTAAATTTTAATAATATATTTATCGTTATTGACTTAATTTCTTAAGTCCCAAATTTAGCTTGTTTCCTATAATCATTGCGTCGGATTACGGTGTTTATCTATGATTGTGTCCTATATAAAATTTTTTTCTATACCGAATGTTTATATGTTTATATATTGATTTTTAGAATAGATGTGCTTAACTTTAATGATAGAGATAATTTTGTATATGTTTATTAAAAACATAAAAATTTAACTAATCATTTTTGTGTTGTAACTATTTTCGACATTTTTTTCCTTTTTAAATATTTAACGCGATTAGGCCATTAGTACTATATAATTACTTATATATACTATACACTATAAAACTCAAACATTTATATATATTTGTAATATAATGAAATTTATTGTCTGGTTATTGTATATATCACAGACATAAATTCATTCATAACCAGTGGAAAATGTCTAAAAGAACACTAACTCACCGGCACTTTATTATAATAATATATCACCCATTGAATTAAATATTATCTAAACAATAAATAGGAATCTAATACAATCTATATATTATGCCAAAACATAATAAAAAACAAAAACTAGAACTATAATAAATTTGTTATATTTTCTTTGCACCGAGTACAGAAACTTTTTTCTTTTTTTCTTTCAACATTGACATTCTCTATATAAATATGCAATATACACGTCAAATTAACATCATAAACAAAAACTTCATACAATACTTAGGAACAGAATTCTAACCTGTCGCCTTTCTTCTCTTTTCTTGCTAAGTTCTGCTGCTTTATCTTCTTTAGAAACAATGACGATAGAAGGTGTTGATTTTTGAATCGGGCTTACGGATCTAGTCGAAGTTGTTGGTGATGGTTTTGAAGTATCCCAATCGTCATCCCACCCATCATTATTGCTCCATTCAAAATCATCCAATTCCCAACCATCCGTCGGATGTGCTGCAAATGTTTAATCAATGCATCAAAAAAAAATTCTTAAAAACAAAAAATATCAAAAAAAAAAACTCACATTCAGAACCTCCTAGCTTCATTGACGAGGTTGCTGCATAAACGCTCTGATCCATGCTAATTCTGTCGCTAATGCTATCATTTGTATTGTTTGTAGATTCTGTTATAATCTCGTCTTCAACATTTGCCCCAGTGATCTTACTGTTTGTAGCTGCTGTTACAATTTCGTCTTCACCGTTTACTCCGATGATTTTACTGTTTATAGGTGCTGCTGCAATTTCGCCTTCCACATTTATCCCAGCGATCTTTTCCGATTCATAAAAATCATATATACTATTAAATATGTCAAACTATAAAAAAAAACATCAATGTAATGCTTTTTGCATCTTTACCTTTTTAGTCAACGATGTAACAGCCCATCCAGTCCAACTTTCGGCAACACTAACCACACTACCTGCAACTGAAGCCGATAACGAAGTATCACCATTTCCTGCCGAATTTTGATCAGGTATGATGGCTGAATCGGGCTAATAATACATAATAAAAATTAATTAATTCTAAAAATCACTAAATTAGGAACACACACAAAAAGGTTCAAATTTACAGATACCATTGATTCAACCAATTTTTCTAATCGTTTGGTAATCGCATCAAGCGATTTGAAAGCTTGTATGCGTACTGGTCTATACATATAGCGAGAAATCAAACGTCTTTATAATTCAAATAATAAATTCAACTTTCAATAAAGTATTATACTCAACATACTTCTCTTTATCGACCAAAACGAATGATACACAAGGCAATATTCGTGTTGCACAATCAATCGCGTCATAATAATCTAGTGTTGCTATTATTGTATAATAGTAGAGTATGTAAACATCACACTTTAAAGTGTTAAACCAGTGTTGTTAAATATTTTGTTCATTGGTCATTTTCGCATCCTTATATGATTTATTATGTGATATTATAAATGATATAATGAAAGAATGTGACAATTACCAATGAATAAACTGTTTGACAACATTGTGTAAAAATCTTAACTATTACTACCTGTCAGTGCCATCAAACTCGCCGCTCTAGCATGAGGAAATGGATCTCTCAGTGCCCTTGTAAATGCAGTCGCCAATACTTTTTTTTTGGTCTATATGAATATATAACAATACATCAAATATCTACATGTTAAGCATTGGAGAATGTATATACAAAAGTATTTAACTTTACAAACTTACGCTGTCACTCAGGTATTTGCTAATCTTTCCTAAGCAAATAGTAGTATTTGTTCGAATCCCAGGCACCTCATCCATTTGTAACTTTGCCAAATATCGCAACAAATCGTTATTTATGTTGCGCTCTGTCAACTATTATTCATGGAAAAATCCATTAATTTAACAATATCATATTTATAAATAGTTGTCACATCGTTGAATTCAATAATACCTTTGGAGCGAGCAAAAGAATTGATTTTATAGTACTCTCTCTGATGATTGGTACGGTATCTGTAAATCCTGTTGCCTATACGAATATTAATTAAGATCATCAAGCAATAATTCATTTTAAGGAAAATTTCCTACCACATGGGGAAATACTTTCTCATTGACCGTTTTATTGTCTAAATGATCAATAAACGAGCCTAAATTTTCCAATAAACTCAAGCGCATAGTTCGATCAGGTACAGCAAACATTTTTACAATAGAAGTGACTATAAATTCTTCATATTCATTATCATCAAGAGTTTCACCAATCTTCATTATAGAAGGTAGTACCTTTGCACCGCCTAACAAGCAAATAAATGATAAATATGAAATTAAAATATTCCAACTCATAATTAACATAATTTGTTTACCTGAGCCGAATTCTAAAGCTTTAAGGAGTTCCGGCAAAATTTTATATTTGCAAATATTTACGGGTAATTTATCAATCATATTAATCAACTTGCTGAATAATAAATTATATATTAATGATATTTGCTTATAACCGTACGATCATACTATGAAATGCTCACCTAAAAAAAATATCTTTTTCCCTCGCTTCTTTAATGTTCATATTTTCCAAAAATAAATTAATTTGTACCAGATCATTCTGAAAAAATCCACCAGCATGTAAACCAACATCAATGAAAGCAGATATTTTAATTCGAGATTTTGGATTGGCTCTTATCAATTGTTTGTATGGAGTCAGAATATTCTGAAAATAACAAAAAAATAACAAAAATTATTGTATTTATTGATTTTAAATGTAGCAACCTAGAAGCATGGTTTAAAGAATCTACCTGTGGTATGGCACCAGTATTTTCAAGTTGATTAGTAGATGAGAACGCTTCATTATACACTTCATAGATCAAAGTTCCGTAATTCCACGAGTCTGTTACCCACACATCATGTCTAACCTCAAAGAACAAAAAAGAAATAAATTTTAATTCTCCTCAATCATTACTAATATAATCAAAAAATTAAGAGAGTGCCTTACTCCTTTAGAATATTCCAAGAATTTTTCGCGATCTCAGGAGAAGCATATTTAGAAGAATCGACCACTAACCCACCATAAGTCTACAATAAATTAAATAATAAGTATAAAAGTTAAATAAAATCAATTCTAATAAATAATCACTCACAAAAATCACAGGGTTGTCTTCCTTGGGAGAACTCATAAGTTCAAATCCAGCCAATTTCCATTCACCAGCTTTATTAATAAATATTGACGAAATCCGAACATTACCATGAATCATTGAACAATCATTATTTAAGAATTTTAATGCGCTCTTTTAAGAAAAAAAATGAGTTATTTAGAAAAATAAAGGATAAACATAAAAAACAATTTTCAAACATACCCCCACTTTATATAACCCCCATGACATTAAATTATCATCAGAATGAGCATTAAGTTGTGTTCTTAAAGGAGTAACATTTTCGGTAACGATATATATATTAGAGTCAGTCTTTTAATAGGAATTAGAGAATTAGAAAAAATATTTTGTTAAAAAAAAAGACAGTAACAAGCAATTACATTTATTACCTCTACACCATCAACATAACGTAAAAAATCTGGATGCCTAATGGTTCGAAATTTCTTAAAAGCATTTTTGGCTAAAGGCAATTTATCTTTTTGCTTAACGCAATCAAAAGTGAAAATAGATATTGGACTTCCGTCCTCCTAGAGGATTTTTAATAATTCAATGAATTATTAGGGTCTGAATGTTTCAAGAACTCTGATTAAGACCAGGTTCAATAATTATTTGCAATTGGAGATTTAATAATAAGATAAATAATGATACCTTTTTGGTTCCCTGATATAAAGACCATATTGATGCGCCTTCGTATGAGTCGATTTTTTCAGCAATATTAAAAGAAAGAGTCGGTATATCTTTACCTAACACGACCCGAGACAACGTTGACTTTAGATAATCCATGTTCAAAGTTTTTAAAAGAATAAAAATTGTTCATGTAACTTTAATATACGATTTAATTGTGCGACAATGCAGGTATTACGTTACGAATCACAGAAACCCAAATTACCAAAATTAAACCGTTATTAATCTAACGATAATACGTTATTAAATTAAAATCACAGTTTTCTTTGTTCGAGATAAAATGACATCATCGAAACATACCATAACTATAAAATCTTCATTTATACCATATTCCTTATTATCAGGAACATTTGCTTCATTAGCATCTGTATTTGCAAAACTTTTCACGGATACCAGAACTCTGAGTATCGCACAATATCTTTGTGATGTATTTTCTGGTGGTAAAAATGCAAAATTTTGTAAAGAAATTGAAGAAAGCGGAAAAGGATGGGAAAACGTAAGTAATTATTTGTATGATCAAGTACAGTTTAAATCAAAATTAGGAATTTCAACGCCTCATTTTCAAATATTTTGTGTTTTCCATAAAAAAGATAATCTACTTGATCAGAATTCTTTGCTTTGCATCAATATTCTTATGTAACGCATTAATGTGGAATTTTCTCACGAAAGCATTCAATAAATCATCATCATCCATTCAAGTTACTGTATTAAATAGTGCTACTAATTTTTGTATGACTGTAAGTATAATTGTTTCGAAATTTCGGTATTTTTTTAAAATTTTAAGAAAACATTATCACTACAATTTAGGCAATCCTTGGATATGTTATATTTGGTGAAGCTTTGGCACTTCAGTGGTGGTTTGGCGCAGGATTTATTGTACTTGGCACAGTTTTAGTGAATAGATCTAGTGCCACTGTGGAAGATAAAGAAAAGGAAAAAAAAGCAAAATAAAATGCATATTAAATATATTGATTTCTAAAAGAAAAAAAAAATTGAGTCGTAAACTGCAGATGGAAGATATAAATTTTATAGTGAATAATTACTATTATGTTGTGTATAGTGTTGGAATGCTGCAAGTTTGATAATAAGTAAAAATCATATGACTAAGATAAAATTCTACTACAATTAGAACCAGAATAACTGTTTTATATTATTTGCTAAAAACTCAAAATAAGGTTACTTATAAAAAAAAAACTTTTGATTACTCTAACAATATAGAATAACTATATTAAATTCTAATTATGTTTAATATTAACATTTGGGCTAATTTGTAGTTTTTTTTTAAATAAATTAATCAATTTAAACTAATTTTGTTATCAAAACATTCTTCTTTTTAAATAACTCTAACAAGTACAAAATCATTTAAATTGAATTACAGAATTATAAAATATTGCACTGCCAAATAATAATGCACCTTCTATATGAGACTTATAAGTTTGACAATATTAAATCTAAGGTTATTAATGAAATAACATATTTTGAAGCAGCTTTAAAGTGAGCCCAACCCAAGTTAGAATGAATTAAAAATATGTTAAAGTAAAATTAAAGTAAACTGAAGCAAATCTGAAGTGGTTTCAGAGTGAATTCGACCCAAGTTGAAATAGGTTGAGAAATATTTTAACTCAAACCACTTTAGTCCAACCTATTAACAACTTTAATTAAATTCACTAATTATACATAAAAGGTATATTATTATTTAATAGTATCTCTTAAACTGTTTTCCAGGCAAATTTGCCTGGAATTTTAAATTAAATTTAGTATTTTTTAAATAACATAATAAATTATTAATAATATGGAGTACAGTTTACTTATAAAATATTTTTATTTTATTTTTTTTTTTTAAAAATAACCTTTTTGGTCTTTTGCTTTTATTAATTATTTATTGGTATTGTGGTTCAATGAACCATTACAAAAGAGCATACAATTGGCTACATGTGTAACTTTTTTATATTACCTATTTAAGGAGTCCACCCAAAGGTTTCTTACTAATTGTCATACCTAATACCCCTGCTTGGATGTTCCACTTTAAACCCTCTGAACCTGTAATCTGTGTTAATATCACTGGTCATTTTAGATGTATCAGATCATCGTTCTCAACCTTAGGACTAATTTATCCTCAAGGTAAACTCCTCAGAGCCTTCTGTACTCATTTTTACAGCTGACCTAGGTATTGCTATAGCAGAACCAACACTTGCGATCAGAGCTGACCATTAAACTGCTATGCCCTTGTAGAGTTTATACAAATCACAGCATCTACTTTACAGCATATTCAAATACTTTAGTATTGCCTGCTGGTTCACCAAACTTCCAATCCAGATAGCCTAATAGGACTTATGACTAGTCTATTGGTATATCAAGTCAGCTCGATATCCTTTTCCTCTGGTTCGATCTAGCAATCTAGTTGGTAGTACCCCCCACCTAGAGGTTTTTGTCTGTCCAGCTACTTCGATCTTGGTATCTGTTTCATAAGACTAGCCTTTACAGTAAGGCTATCAAAGATTTGGCTATCTCTCTACTCAGGTCTTTCCAAATAGACTTCTTGTTACCTAATTTCAATGAATTTACATAGCCACAAGGACTTATCTAGTGTTTG
>CAJVQA010009477.1:0-12057 GCA_910591915.1 Cetraspora pellucida | reverse complement strand
TGACTATCCTCTCTAAGTCCAGCTTCCTTTTCTCTGTCCAATTTTCCACTTGTAGCATCCTTTTTATCTGAATTTCCTCCTAAGTGTAGTCAGGATTTGTTTTCTCTGCTTTCTGGACCTTTACAAAAAATCCTTCTTTACTAATACTGCTTTCTGTTTTAGAGGCACAGGCTGATGCAATGTGGCCCATACCACCACAATAATAACATACTAACTGACTGCTTCTTTTGTTGGCTGACATGAACGAAGGTCCTGAGTTTGTAAAAAAGGCTTGCTTCTGATGTCCCTGATAAGCCTGTTGGTACTGACCTTGTCGTAAATCTTGTACTTGGGGGTATGGTGTAAAACGTTGTGAACTAGGCCCTTTAGATAAATAACCCCCCTATTGTAACTATTCTTGAAACTCTGGAAAGGTTTATGTTCTTTTGGCTTCGCCTGTTTCCTTGCCTCTATCAACAACTCATGAAGCTCATCTTTTTCTGTTGGTGCAAGCTTTGGGATATTTGCTGCAACTCTCCAGCCTTCGTCTTCTGCAGTTCTTAATGTAAAGGCCCTTATTTTTACTATGTTAAAGGCCTCATGTACCCTCACTATCGATTCCTCCTGAATAGCTTTAGTGAGTAGCTTGCCAACTTGACAAACAAAATCATATTCGTGTTGGTCTCTCATCCTTTTAAATTTCTTTTCCAGGAACTTAGTCTCCACTAATACTTCTTGAAGGTTTCTAAACTGTGATGCAAATTGTTGAAGGTTTCTTTCCAGAACTGCCATCACTGCACTCTCAAATTTAGACTCAATTTTCTCCTTTAGTCTGTTTTCCATAAACCTCAAAATATCATACTCTTGCCATTCGGAGCTACTTGGTTAAACACTTTCCTTGTTGCTGCCCTCATCTACCAACTTCTGCTTACCCTTTTGTAGTTTTTCTACTTCTTCTGACTCGTTCCAGAAATCTTCTAGCCTTTCAACTAACTCTGTTTTGGTGCTCTTAGAAGGTAGGTTGCATCTTTTACACATAGCTTGCAAATCAACTAGTCTGAGCTTACTCCAATTTACTCCTAAAGGTCCTGCTTCTGGGCCAACTACACTCTCTCTATCCATATTATCCAACATAATAGTATCTTCCTTTGCTGGTGGTGAGTTTTTACATGACATGTTTGTAACACTCAAAGCAATTTATTGATAGCTCAAAAGAGCACTTTATAAGGTAAAAATTTACGCATTTATTACAATTATAAAAGTATGGCAATACTTGTGTGGGCGACTTTGCCAGACAATACTGTCGAGCAAAAAAACAAAACAGAAAAACACACACTAATGGCTGAACCTACTTATATGCTTATTTAAAGTCCGCATTTACATTCTATCCAATAACAATCCCTGCATGCATAATGTGACTGACTCACGATAAATTGCCGCCTTGTGACTCTGTTCACAAGTGGCACATTTATATTACTATTATATATATACAGTATATATATATATAGTAATATATGTATAATAAATTAACATTTATATTCCTTATATAAATTAAGAAAAATTAAAATATAGCCTTCTATATATAGATAAATAAGCCTATATGCAAAATTAAGAAAAATTAATGTGCAGCTAAAGCTAAAATTAGCTAAAATAAGATTAGAAGGTTTTTGTTTAAATTTATAATACTTACCAAAATTTATTTGTATTCTTTTATTAATAAAACTAACTTTAAATTCTAATTCAACTCTAAAAAAATAATCTTGAAAATTTTAAAATTTAATATTAAAATATTTTAAAATTTTAGTTTTAGGTGCTACAATTAATATATAATAAAACTCTATATATAAAGATGGCCAAATTATAGTTTTTTTAAAAATTTGTGCAAAATTCATCAAATTACAAATTTTTCTAGCTCTAATTTTACTTAATGCATAGCTATATTTTCTTTACTAAAAATTTAAGAATTTTGCTTAAATTTTTAGTCATTGCTATTGGCCAATCAAAATAGTAAATTTTTATATATTATTTGTAAGGTTTAATTATAGTAATTACATTAAGCATATTCTTAGTTAAAGTTTTTATCTAATCTAATTTTGATAAAATAATTCTAAATGTTATTATTATTATGCATATTATATTTATTTTTAAAAGTAACTTAATTATAAAGAGTATTTTTGTGATGTAAGTAAAAGTATCAACAGCAAAAAAAGCAAATTTTTATTATATATCTAAATAAACATATGTGTAAAATAGTATATAAATAACTAAATAAATTTTAATTAAAAATTAGCAAAATATGTTAATGAGAATAGATATTGTATTGATACTAGTTAGATGTTATAATAATACTGATTAGATAATTTTATTTTGGGATCATATTGTTATCTAGTTAAGTTATGTAACATATAATTATGGCTATTTCAAATTAGAATAACCTAGCCTACTCAGTCTATTTTGGCTATATAGACTATTACAGCTATGTAAAGCATGAAGGCCATGTTAGATATATATAAGTTAGAAATAAAGTAGTAGAAATAGTAAATGTGATAGACATAAAATATCAAATATAGATAAAGAATTTTAGGATAAATAAAAGTCATAAAGGTTCTAAGAAGATGAAAAGAACTTTGCTTTATTAAAATAATAACTGGTTTCTTACATTATAATAAATATATAAATGTTTTTCTTGCTATATTAACCAATCAATAAATCTTAAACTATAAAAACCTGCTTCTTGAAGTTGTCTGTTCTATATCAATATACTGTTATATTTATATTTAGCTGTTGTATCCTAAAGTACCAGAATCAACATAGTTACTTAAAGCCAACAATCTGAAGAAATGTAATAATTATAGTTATATATGTTGTCTAATTACCTAACATAATTAGGTAATTGAAAATTAAAGTTAGTAGATAGCTCAAGAAAAAAAATAACAATAGAAGTAAAAAATAAATACTTACTTATGAATCCAAACTACTGACCAAATCTAGACATCTTCTTTTGACTAAGCCAACTATAAGTTATATAAAGTTTTAGATTGTAGAGTAACTAACTTACTGTATTGACTAATTTCAATATTAAAAATCCTGCATATGCCTATTTCTATCTATATGCAATTCTAATTATACAATTACAGTTTATAAAATAGTGCAATAAGCAAAACTATTTTTAACAAATAGTGAAAAATTAAACTAAACTCAGAAAAGATAAAACTTAATGAAAATCTGAAGAAACAACAAAACTTTAATAAAACTTCTGCTAAAGTTGAACCTTTAGGAAAATTCAAAACTTGATAAAGATCAAATTCTCTAAGACTTCTGAACAGACTGAGCTGTCTATTTTTATAATATTATTAGTAAAAATTTAAAAAAGTTTAAAATTTTATTTATTTTTTTATTAAATTTATATAATAATGATCAACAAAATTAGCCAATCAAATTAATATATAATAAATAAAAGTATAATGCTATGTTATATATATAAATAAAAATATTGATAATTATATAAAAAAACTTAATTCTCTTTAATTATCTTTTTATTCTTGCTAGTTTTACTATTTTTTTGCTATTTTATTACTTTTTTTTCAATTTTGCCACCTATTAGCAGTTTCACCAATTTTGCAGTTTTGCTACTTTTTACTAATTTTACTATTTCACTATTTTGATTTTTTTTTAACAAAAGTCAAAACTAGTTTCATTATTTGTCTGCATTGAAACTCTTAGGTTTCATATGCCAATACTATTCACATCTATTATAAATATAAAAATAAGTAATCAATTAGATTTAATAAAAAAAAATTTCTAATTAAAAGTATATATTTGTAAAAAACACTTAACTTGTTACTTAACCACTTTTTATTATTAGTAAAAAAAATAATTATTTAAATAAATTTTATTTTATTACTTTTTAACAGTTTTGTTACCTTTCATCACCTTTTATCAATTTCATTATCTTTTGTCAGTTTTATCATCTTTAGTCAGTTTTGTTACCTTTTGTTAGTTTTGTCAGTTTTGTCATTTTGTAATTTTAATCTTTTTTTAATAAAACTCTTAGATTTCATTTAACAACATTTGTGCTAGCACTATGAAAAATTTAGCTATCATTATTGAACTTTGATAGACATTGCATGAAGTTTATTACTAGTCAAATTGATACATATATTATCAAAATTATATGTAATTTTTAATTTCAAAAACTAGCACAACATATATAAAATTACTAAAATTATATAAAATTACAGTAATTTTTCTAATCCTAATTTCACTTAATAGGCACTAACAATTTCATTATAAAAATTAGAGTAATTTTGCTTAAAATTTTAATTGCTGCCATTAGCTAATTAAAACAATAAATTTTCATGTATTTTTACAAGATTTAATTATAGTAATTACATTAACTATTTTTATGTTAAAGCTTTTATTTGGTCTAATTTTTGTAAGATGATTTTAAACATTATTATTAACATGCATGTTATATTTATTTTTAAAAAGAGTAACTTAAAAAAATTTTTTTGATACATAAGCAAAATATACAGATAACAAAAAAAGTATATATGTATAAACAAATTCTAATTAGCAATTAGCTGAATATGTTAATGAGCATAGTTCATATTATATTATGATAATGTCTAAAAATAAGAAAATCAAAGATTTTTTGAATCTACTATGCAGACTGCACAGCCTGCATAAACTTACATTATGGCTAATGCAGACCAGAATTGCTAAATTTTAGTATATTCTGAACAATTCCAAGCTTTCAAACTATTTCACCTATACAGTGTCCCATCTCTAGTAATAATAGTCAGGTAAATTATTTTTGAATCATAAATCTATTTAATATAATAGTATCAAGCAGCTTTTGTCTTAAATTTGCTTATAATTAGGCATGTAATATGCCCAATTATGGTTATATAAGTAATTTTGTAGTAATGTAGGTTTCTTATATATTAGCTATATTAGTAAAAGAATTATGAGAATAGTTACAGTTAGTTAATCAAATTAGTAATAATAACATTTGTATGTTAAATTGGTTTGAGTATTTAAGTATTGTAATAAACAGAAAAAAAGATAACTCTTTTTTTTGTGAACTGACTTTTAATCTGGTTTTGTCAACCTATTATCCTACTCTAAACTGTAATTAAAAATAGCAATTTGGAGATTATAGAGATTGAGAGAGTTTATAAATTAGTATTAGATAACCTGTCAGAATAACAGTTATTAAAATTATTTAAAATTAATTATTGAACTTAAAAACTTAATATTAGGCAGTTCAGTCTAAAAACTTTTAAATAAACAAATTTTTTTAAAAAACATATCTAATAATCTATTTGTAGATTAAAATGCCAATTCTTATAACAACTGCACCTAATACTATTGACCTTGATTATTTTTACCAAAAGTGTTCTAAAAGCTTTAAAATTGGTATTCATAAAGATGTAACAACTTATCTTGTCCTATTCCTGCAAACAAACAACCCAAAAATTACAATATTACTAAACTTAGAGAAAGTACCAAATGCAGTTACTACTTTAAAGCACCTGAATCTAGCTCTGTTATCACATGCTTTTGTGGCAAATATCACACACATTTTATCTCAATAACTATTCAAACCTACAAATAATATGAAACTACAAATGTTATTAAAAATCTTAAAGATCAAAAATCTTAGCAAACACAATTTCAAATTCTACTAAATTTGTCCTGCCTTCACCTACAGAATCACCTTTACCTACTATATATAACCACCTCTGTACTAAATATAATCTACCAATTGCTTGTAAAAAAATGAATAACCAACATTACCTGGCAACTGATGCTACTTTATATAATGACAAACCTTGTTATAAAGCCTGTACTAGCATACAACAATTCACTCAACAATCAAGCTCTTCTCCTACATTTATTCAAAAACTTTAACAAATAATAAGCTCTTACAACCCACTTGCATTTGAACTTATCTTTACAACATCACCTAACAACAATAACAATACTACAAATAATATAGAACTGAACAATAATATAATTAATAATAATAATTAACAACAATACTAATAACAGCAACAGCCACTATTTCAAAACCTACCTTACTCTTAGGAACAACAACAATAATAGCAACAAACAAATAACCAACAAAAACAGCTAACACAAACTAATACTGCTAATAATCAACAAAAAATTAAAACCAACTTAACATTTAACTGACTTGCCAATTTTCCAATAACTAACAATATAAAAGACAAATCACAATTTCAAACAAAATTTCTAAGAAAAATTTTTAATTTTCTTAAATTCTATCTACATGATTTCTAACCTGACAAAGAAATCAAATTTGAAACTTCTAAACAAAAGGCTTTTAAAACCAACTTTTATCACATCATTCACAAAATAGCTAGAGGCAGACCTGAATTCCTTATTGAATTTATCCAAAAAACTAATCTCAATACAAACAAAGTAATTACTATTCCTTTCAATATACTCAAAGAAATTCTTAAAAAACTTATCTTAACATTTACAACAATTCTTTTCACAAAACTCAACTACTCTAAAATCTTTGCCTCCTTAACTACTATCCTCCTATATATTAATCAAAACTATCTTTAATTCTGCATTAACTTAGTCAAATTTATCTATATCTCTCAAACAACTATCAAGCAATTGATTACATATGATTGATTATAGTTAACTAGTATAAAAGAGAAAATAGGCAATCAATACTAAGATGATTTGATCAATTTAATCAAAATTGACCTGAATCTGCCAAATCTGATAAATATAACAGAAATGACAGATATAACAAAAGGAGCAGGTCTAGTATATAGGATAGATAAAGCAGATATTTAGAAAAATAAATAGTAAAGAAAATGTATATAAAAGTATGAAAGTTTATTTACAATAAAGATAACTCACCTCTTGGGTTCGCAACTACAAAATAATAATAGTAGTGGTTCCTTAAGTATCCTATAGTCATATTGACACTTATAGCATTCACGTTATTGTATTTGTCTTGTCCCTGTGATTAGTAAAAGACCTGTTATTGATAGTTCACTAAAAGAGAAAGATCTTATTAGTAATCGACCTCTTTTATATAAAAATTATTAAATTGATTAAGTTTGTGATTGACCCTATTGTTAAATAAACTTACATACATCATCACACCAAATCGTGATCCTGTGACCAATGACCTCAAAATTCGAAACCTACAAGTAATATTGGAATCCAGGCACACTTGAATACTAGAGAAGTCTATTTTATAGTAAATAGAGAGATCTAATAATAGCAAACAGGTTTAGTATTAATCCAAAAAGCCTCAAGTTCAATTGTAAGAGGAAGACTTACTATCGTTCACGTGATCTCCACGGTATCAAGAGACACCCTACTCTCGGACCAAATCGATCCACACCTCAATCGTAGCCTACCCATTAGTGTGTAAAGAGCAAATTCTAGCAGTGAGACTTGAACATTCGTGTTATCTCAACCTCTGTAGTTACCCAGTTAGAATAATTTCCAGTAGCATACCAGATATATCTGCTCCGTCAGTCATGAGCGTTTAATCAGTAATGACCGACCGATGACTGACCAAACCCATCCCTAATCCCGTATTGTGTATTTCATGTTGTATACTAGGATACTTAGGATCGAGTGACAAATTGTCTTTTTCTTGACTCATTATTTTGATAATATAACGGTTCTTCATGTGTCAGAAGCTAATATATTTCTCCTAGCTTATTATTTGCAACCTTATGTTTATGTTCATATATTATTTTACGTTTTTCCATTTTACTCGATACAATAAATTACTTATATATATATTATTATTTTATTTTTTGATGGAAAATTATATTTATACCACCATGTTATATAACACCTTATGTGACATCTCAAAAATGTACTAAGTAAACGGGATCGGGCACTCAAAGTAAAAATGATCAGGTCCCAAAAACCTAATGAAAACTGAAATCGGGACCTTATATTTAATATATATTGTATAATAAAAAAACACCTATTTATCTTAAAGCTGGACCTTAACCACAACTAAAACTATATAGGAGTTATATAACATGGATGTTATGAATATATTATTTCTTTTTTTATTAATTAAGTTTCTACATGGAATATATTAAAATCGAGATTTATTATAATTACAGGTGTAGGTACCGAACATCAACCAAATTTAAAGAGTAAGAAAGTCTTACACCCCGCTCCAGCCAATTATCGATTACCAGGAATTAGAATTACGTTCTTATGTTTGCGCTTATAAATAAAAACTATGCCTAAAATTGTCCACCCCAAAATGCTTAAAATTGAAAAAAAACCAAGACCTACCACTAAACTAAAGTTATCAAAAGAATTAGGTGATGTATTAAAGGAATTGGGAGATGTGGGACTAATTGGTGAAGAAGTTAAAATAGTGCTTGTTTTATTAAATTGAATTCCCACACAGTCAAAGGATGTAAGTTTAGAAGTAATGTTCAAAGGTACTAAAGTTATGGGATTACGTGAACAGATTAATTCTTCCAAGACATTACTTGAGATATCTAATGAAGATACTAAGTTATTACTACAATCAAAATGAGTAAGATTAGGTGCATTGAGATTATAAACAGTTATCTTATTAAATGAGCAGTTTAACTTTCGTATGGTGGAGGAAGAATATGAACGAGTATTACTAAGAAAATTGTGGGAAACATCAATTTGTAGAATAGAAGGTAATTCATAATGAATATTAGTTATCATATTAGAAGAGAGATTTAGTTTAAGAAGATTAATAAATCCACTATTATTAAATGTTATAGTTCCTTCCAGATTTTTGTTACTTAGATCCAACTCAGTAATATTGCCACGACTTGTGATAGGATAATTTTCATCAATATATTGCTGTCCATTTACCATTTTGCTATTTTATTTGTAAAATGTCAATTTAATAAACAACGAATTAATAATGACAATTGCTATTACTATGCTCAAGTAAATTTAGTATCAGATATCAAAAATGATGTGAGAATTGAGATTATAACGAAATATGGAATTTAAATATTTTTGGAGGTCCAAAACGGAATATACTATAAAAATCAGGTAAATAAAGTTTATATTTTGAGCTTGTAGAATGTTTATTCGCTTGCTGTCAGGGGTAACAAAACATTTGGCCTTCAAGTATTTATTATTTGCTAGATTCAGTATATTAAAAATTTGGTTGGCAACATATGTGATATGCAATAAATATTTAGGTCATGTGTTACCAGGGGTATTGTTTTATTAAAGAATAAACTGAAGTTAAAATTGGATGATAAATTGTAACAAGATACAATTTTTTCTAATAATAAAATGAAGAAAGTCATGAGCACAATAAATTCAGCCAATTTTGTGTATAATGTTATTTACAATGCAATTCTGATTATTATTGTGCATATAAGCACCTGAAAAGTTGTGCCAGTTGTGTGGGGTAAAAATCATCCAAGATCGCTTAAATCAATAAAGTAGTAACACTTTCTATTTGGCCGGAAGAAATAGAACAATATATTTACCCGTGAAGAACCTAACAAAAGATGATACACGACTACATTCATTAAACTTCCGATCTCTGTACCCAACTCCAAGCGACCTACTGGTGCATTATAATTCGATATAAGAGTTCTCGATCGACCACTTGGTCTGAAACTGTATAAATCGACATATTTAAGGAAGCATTATGCATATTATCAGGAGGGGCCACAATAAACTCTATATTAGTCTGAGATAAGCTTTTAGATTACGCACATTGTTATTGCTTTTCGTTACACTAATTATGCCCTGACACTCAGTGTTGGCATTTGGACTATGTCAATTTCATTTGGAGATTTGGACATGGACATATAAAAATTTTATATGTCCAAATTTGTTCAAATAAAATTTTATATGTCTAAATTAGCCCAGTTGCCAACACTGCCGACACTAGGTATCACGTATACCCAATCAGAACCGACACATACCAGTTGGATAGTCATAACCGTATGAACCCAGCGTCCGTACACTGCGTTTATGTTTGTGACCCTGTGCTAAAATTGGCTTTGAGTAAAGTCTCTCCCCGGTCAGAACAATACAAAGATTAAGGATCTATTGGCATTACAATATTAAATCGAATCAAGAATTTGTGTACTAACACAAAATCAGAGTTTAACCATGTACATTGTTTCACAACATTCTTGATATATCGAGAGCGAATTTGGCATGCATAAACGTTTCTCTTCCAATTCTGAGCGAAACAACACACACTCCGTTATTTGTATCACTACATTCTGATAAGTGTATGGTTGCTACCCTGCAGGAGTGTTATGTACGTACGTTGCATAAGGCTCTTTAATAACAAATACAGCATAAAGCTACCCTAATTTAATTCAGTAGTTTACATCCTCATAGTAAAAAAATTTTTAGTAAATAACATAAGGATTACGTGTCATTTCGGAAAATTTTATAGTGAACGGAACATTACGGAGAATTTTTTTGGAAAAAAAAATTTCAAAAATTTTACTAGGTGAACCTCATAGGACGACATTCGTATGATTGGTAGATCACCCATGATTTTCCGTGATAATTAACCAATCAAATTAATCAAAAAATTAATTTCGCAAATAAACTTTTATTATTATTATTAATAACGAAGCTTTACGTTTAATTTTACATTCAAAACATAATTCTATTTTATTTTTAGTTATCAGAACCTCTGCTTAAGATTCGACGTAATAGTTCATATAATCAATGATCTGTTACTAGTGATGGGCAAGCGCGGGATTCATCACGTGATGCACGGGATAATTCGGGCCAATGCCATAATTCCAGCCGAAACTTACGGCAATCTTGGTAACAATCTGCGAATCCCGCGCGTCACGTGCGGGATTTTTTGGCAAAACCGTGATTTACCCATCTCTATCTGTTACTAAAGTAAACCCAACTACGATTACAACAACTTACCCAACGCTCTAACTCCATAATATTAATACACAATATATGTAGTAAGTATTAAGTAAATTATTGCTACGTAAAGTAACATGCTAATAATATTTTTACATTATGATTTTCAAGATTAAAACTTACATGTAATGTTTCAATTAGCCTTTTTAGTTGACTATTTTCAGCATTTAAACCTCATAGTAATAAATAGCGAAATACTTACTTCTGAGTAAAGTTCTTGAGAATGTTGATAACCTCTTGATTATTTTGCACAATAGTTGTTAGCGTCCTTTCGAAGCTATGTATGTTTTAAAAAAATATTTTTTGTTAGTGAAACATCGAATTCCTAAAAAGTACTTTAAAGCACATAAATTAGTTACCTGGGCAACTGAATCAGTCAGCCAATCAGATGAATATCGGCCTATAAATGTGAACCCTTTGAAACCCTTCACCCCCCTCTAAAGTGAAGATGAAATGTAAACCACCTAATTAATTTGGAGTGGCCTAATCCACACTAAAACCAACTAAACTACTTTAATTAACTAAGCTCAATTAGAGTTCAGGATTACATCACGGTATCTTAATAAGGAGTCACGAGACCTAGTTACTAATCCTTGCCGTATTTTACTTATTTGGGGAGAATTAGTAAAACAATGCTTTTCGATGTGTGCTAAAGTCGATAGGTGCACTAAATAAGGGGTTTCATAATTAAGTATTTTGTAATAAATGAAAACCCCGGGTCGATAGTGCAGTGCTTAGTGCTCGGAAGCATAATCGCAAAGCCACGAGTTCAAATCCAACTGGTTGCAAGACTCTGCTAGGACCACGGTTGAAAGAAAAGAACAAGATTCATGCATAAGAATGTCTAATTATAACAGGAAATAAATCTGTGAAACCGTGGCGATAAGGACTGCGGACCTCGAAGTCGGGAGTCCTACATTGTGGGACCGTGGCTACTTGCCTAATTGGTAATGCCATGACAATACACTTGAAATATGTGCGCCCGGTCTCAAGAAAGTCATATGACAGTACACAAGCCTCCATGTGGAACGACACTAGCGTCACCCTCAAAAAATGGTAGCCGGACAGATCTGTCGGGTACATGTTATTATGTGATTCGGATTTGATTATGGAGAATTCAATTACTAATCAGAA
>CAJVQA010009476.1:0-12057 GCA_910591915.1 Cetraspora pellucida | reverse complement strand
CCTCTTCTACTTTCTCCAATAAGTTTTCCGTTTTTGTTGGTGTGAAATTCGGTACAAGTGATCGTCGGGGAGAGTTGGTTTTAAAAACTTGTTATTTGGTAGTTTTTAAATAGTTATTAAGATTTCTTTCTTAAAGATAGGTTCTGTTAACTTTTAATTTATTTGTATAAAGATTTGTGAAAGATCTTTAGTAATTTGTTTTGCTATTTTGTTATTGATTTCTTTTTTGCTATATATTATAGAATATTGTTTTTTGATATAATTGAGTATTTTTTTTTACTAAACTATTTCTGAGTTAAGGAAATTTGTATTTTTGTAAGAGCTGAGTATAAGTTTTGATCTTAAAATGTGAACAAAAGTATTTAGTTAATTTTTTTTCTAGTTCTATCTAATTTGTTTTTAATCAATATTGCCATCTATATGCCAGTTTAGCTAGTTATAATTAAACCTATGAGTTAAGTTTATCTAGTATAACAAAAAAATGTATCTGGCTAAGAGTCTTGGCTATAATTTCTTTTAATTGTTTAATTTTCTTGTAGAGTTTTTTTATTTTGTCTTCTGAGACTCTTGGTTTTTTAAAAGTTTTATAATTGATTTGATGTAAATTTTATGCATGTTTCAGCTTATTGCAAAGGTTGCATCTTTACTTTTATCTAAAATCTTTTTTTTTAAAACATTGTTTTTAAACAAGTTTAGATTAAATATTCAAAGTATTGAATGTCTAGGTTTCTGTTCTAAGCTTATACTACATTTAACTAAAATATAATTAGAGTTTTCAAATTTTCTTTTAGTTTCTAATTTGAGATGGCTGTAGTTTGCATTTATAAAAATATAATTAAGCCAGATGGCTATTATTTGTTTATTATATATGTTTTGATAGAATATATAAAAAGAATTTTGTTTAGAAAAAGAAGTTGAATCGATAAATTCTTTTATAATTTTATTAAATAGTACTCTTAAGAGGTCATTTTGAGATATTGCTTGGCTCATTTTATTTATTTTTGAGTTTAAATTTGTGTTTAGTTCTTCTGCAATAATATTAATCATGTTTTTTTCTTGTTTATATTTCAATTGCTAAAAAATTTAGTTTTATTTAAAATGTTTGATAGTGCATAAACATTTATTACATAAAAGAAAAATTTTTTGAATATAAAATATGTTAAGATTATTTTGTCTTTTTGTAGTTTCTTAGTATTTTTAAATTTTATATTATTGTTTTTTGCTAGAACTGCCATTTTGCCTGTTCAAATTAAATCAAAAGACTATTAGTCTTTTAGAAATTGTTGGGTAGCAGAGTTAAAGATATTTGTTTCTTGTAAAAAAATAATATTTAGTCTATATGATTTTAAAAATATTAATGTTCTAGTCTGTTTGTCTAAATTGTTTAAGCCTTTAACATTTAATGTAATAAATTTGATTAAGTGGCAGCTCATTATAAATAAATTATTTAGTTTTAGAGCTTTTACAGGTTCTTTGTTTTGAATTATTCTGGTAGTTTTCATTATTGGCTACTTTGTAAAATTTTGAATCTTTATGTTTTTTTTTTTACATACAATCAGAATAAAGGTTAAGTTTTCTGCTTTTTTTTGCTTATTTGTTTGAGTATTTTTCAAGTCTATTTTATTTATTGCTAGTTCTTGCATTATATTGAAACTTTTTTAATAGAAATTTCTGTAGATATGGTATTTGTATTATCATTTATGTTATAATTTGAAATATTTTCTTTTGTTTCTTGTTCTTGTAAACATGTCTTTTTTATATCATATCTTGAGTTTCTTCTTGCATTAAGAGGTTTTCTTCTTTTTTTATATATAAGATAACCTCTGTTGAGTTTTTGATGAACATCTTATTTTATGCAATTTTTCTTTAAATTCTTGATAGTAAAGTCTTAGTTTTCTTGCTTTTTGAAATTATGCAGTATTTTTTAATATGTTCTGTTTGGTTACAAAAATAACAAACTTTTGGTATCTTTTTTTACTTAGTAATAACTCTGTTATTATTAATATATATGAAATGGAGAATTCTTTGTTCTAATTTTAAGTCTTTAGTATTATTGAAGATAACAATCTATTGGTTTGTTATATATGAAGTGCCTTTGATAAGTAAGGATTTAATTGAACCAATTTTTTTAAAATTTTTGAAAGCCTTTTTTACCAAACTGAAAATAGACCTCTGGGTCGATAGTGCAATAGTTAGTGCTCTGGAGGTCACAATCACAAGGTTGCCAGTTTGAGTCCAACTAGGAGATAAAAGCTATACTAGGACCATAATTGGAAATAATCTTTAAGAGAAGCTTTCTGCTTTTAGATGAATTACTACAACAATAAATAAGTCATATAACATAGTCACAAAGGTCATACAGCATCCAGAAAAGAGAAAATCTAATAAGAAACATTGTTAACATAAGGTTTTCTAGCTTAAAGTAATATAAAGAAATGAATAATAAAAGAATGATTTGGCTGATAGGTCATGTGAAGTTAGGGAACTGCAGACTGAATAAAGATAGTAGGTCCTACCTCATGGAACTAGAGACCTAAGACATCATATAATAGACTTAACAGAGCATGAGCTATCTCACAAGCACAGTGATGAATATAAGAGCCATCTGCCATCTGATGATCTCTGCAGAATGATAACTCTGACCTTTAAGAGATGTGACAGATCCTAAAGGTGTCTAAGAACTTTCAAAATAGTGGAAGGAGATAAAATCAAAAAAAAAAAACTAAAGATGCATTTTTTGGTTTCTAATAGCATATTTCTTACTTTAATTGATAGAAAAGATTTATATATATCTGTTAGAATATAGTCATAATATGTTTTATTGAAGATTTTAATACTATTAGTAGTATAGTATATTAATTGATCATGGTTTAAAAAAACAATTTCTAAGTGAAATCTTAAACTTAAAGTTTGGAACCAGTTTTATTTTTCTTATATTAAATCTGATTAAAGCTGGTTTTAATATATGAAAAATAAAACTGATTTCAACTATTACTTAAACCTTTTTTGAAATATTGCTTGGCTGCAACAATATCTTTTTCTAAACTTTTATATAAAGATATCATAATTTTATTAAGAAAGTTATAAAGATCTGAAATTTTAATAATTAGTATATTGTTGTTTTTTAATTTAATTTGGTTTCTAAGAGAAAAAGTTACAAAGGTTGATTTTTTTTTTTTTAACTTTGCTAACATGTTTGTGCTCTGTTTGGCAACTAATATATAGCTTAGAATAACTTTGTGTTCATACTGTTTCTCTGTAGTATAACTAGTTTTATATTTAGTAGCAAGCATATAATTAGTTTTATTATTGTTTATATTTTCATTGTTTGTTTAGTTTCTATGATTTGACATGTTTTTTAAAGCTTGTAAGTTGTTATCTTTTTGAATAATATTTTCTAACTAGTCTTTCTTATTTTGAATTACTATTACTAGTACTAGTTTTTTACTTGCTGCTTCTGCTTTTTTTTAAGTTGTAAATGCATACTTAGAAGATACTTTGTTAGTTTTTTCTGTTCAAAGGTTATTGTTTTTTCTTTTACAACATTGAGTTTTTGCATTTTATAAAATTTTTTTGTTAATAAAGGGTTCAACTCTTAAAGAGTTTTTTTTTCTTTAGTACAAGAACTTTAGCTCTTAAAGTAGTCTTTTTTGTTAAGTTTTGTTTTGTATTTAGTAACTTTATAATTGTTGTATTTATTTTTCTTTTCTGATCAGAGGTAAACAAAAAAGAGTTTTTTAAACTTTTAATTTAAATAGTCTAGTAGAAATATAACTTGTTCTTAGTATATTAAGTCTGGTCTAATATTTTTTTTTTCTGATTTAAATTCTGACAGTTTGGTTAATAGTACTTCTTATCTAGAGGTTTTTGTTTGCCTAATTTCTTTACATTGATAATTATTTTCTAAATCTAGTTTTTATAATAATACTATTAAAGAGGATGGCAATTCTAGTGTAGTAGTTAGGTTGTTATCTTCTAAATAACAGATTTAAAGTTCAAATCCTATTTATGATGAAATTTGAAAATTAACCTATATTACAAAAACTGTCTTCTGTCAATTAGTTGGCCTTATGTAGCTGTAATTTAGATATATCAAGTTGGGTCTTACTTATTATTAGAAGCTTAAAACATCTATATAAAATATAACATTACATATATATAAAAAATATTAATAACTAGTGTTATATAAAACTTTAGTGCAAATTTATGATAAGACTACCAGATACAGAAGACTAAAAAACTAAGAAAACAGAATTTACTTGAAAATTTCTAACTAAAGAAGTAATATAAACTTTTGATGGTGCTGTCAAACTAATAGAAACCTATAAAACATATTTATAAAAATAGGCAAATAAACTGAATAACAAAGATGTATAGAAAAACATATAATCAACTAAGCTACTAGAATCATTAGAGAAAAAGGATACTAAGATATATTATACTAGACTCTTTAAATTAGAAGTCTAAAAAGTCTGTCAGTTCTAGTAGAAGATGATAAAGATGTTAAAAAGATAGGTACTAGGTTTTGGATAAACTTTACAAAAATAGAATAATATAATATAGTAGTTTAAAGTTAGCCTTAACTGCAAGTATTAAATAACTATAGTGTATTATATAAAACTACATTAGCTGTATATGGGATATAAAAAGCTTTAGTAATAATATTTCTAAAAATACATTGCATAAAATAAGATATAAGGTTTTAAGGATATAGATAAGCATCTAAACCTTTTTAACTAACATATATCAAAGATAATCTAGTAACATAGTAAGAATTGCAATACAAAGAGTTTATATAGGCAATGATCCTAGTTGAATTGCAGGTATAACAGTTAATATAAAACTATTAGTAGACTACTTAAATTAGATACCAAAAGTGTATATATAGCTAGTTGTACTTTCTAATTTAAAGATAATTTCTTTGAGGCCTTGATTATAAGTTCCTATATTCTAATTACTAAATAAAAAGCTCTAGTCTCAAAAGAAACTAGTTTAATAAAAAAAAAAAGTAATACTGTTAAAGATTTATATTATTTTTTTATTTAAATGTTTTTAAGTAACTTTAGTTTTTTTAGTTTTATAAATTTATACAGCTATAAGAACTTATCTTAGATTTGTATTAATTAATATTAGTTTATATTTTTTTATAATAAAAGTTACAAAATACCTTATGACTTGCCTATTATATTAGTATAATTATAGTTACAGATATTGTTACAGGGTTGTAGCCTTCTTGGTATAATACAACCAAGTAACAAGATTACCTGGTACAGTGATTAACTATTGCAAATATATATAGGATAGAGGTATAATAGTTTACTTTACTACACAGCAGTAGGCAAACAGTTCAAGATAATAACAGTATATAGATTAACTCTTTATTAACAACACACATAGTAATAACTCTGCCTATAGGAATTACCCTAGAGAGAAAATAACATACTTTATAATTAAAAGATCATTATGTCTAAGTTGAAGTATAGAAACTTAGAATTGGCAAGAAAGGGGAAAAGATACCCTTTATATATCTTTTTACCTAGTAGAGTAGTAAGAGTTTGAGTAACATTTTTTGATACTGTACTTAGGATAGTAAAGATTGTGCAGAGGCAAGTGGAATTTGTATAAGGATAGTTGAGACAATGTTTATATGTATTTGTTATTTGTATTTGAAATATTTAAAACTTGTATCAAGATACTTAAGTCTGTGCAAGAAAAATTGAGATTGTGCAAGAACATTTGGGGATTGTGTTGAAAATACTTGGGATTGTGCAGAGACACTTGGAGATTGTGTTAAGAATACTTAAAATTCTGGTATTATGGTATTTGGCATAATAAATTATACTAAGATACATGAAATTTGTGTAGAAGTACTTGGGATTTGTAAGACAATAATGATATTATAGATGTTATTCAATGTTATGTATTTGTATTACACTTCTAATAGCCAATTAAGATCCTATTATCTAACTACTATATATTATAAAATAACTATGCTAATAACTAATAATGAATATAATATAAAATACAATAATAAATATATAATAACTACTAATAATATAATATACTATGCTATACTAATAATCTACTTTGTAATACTATTTAAAAAGATCCAAGTAGAAAAGTAATATAGATTTTTAATAGTACTATTGTAAAGACTAGATCTAAAAACCAGATACCAATATAAAAAAATCAGACAAACAAGAATCTTAGATAAGAAGTACTACTAACCAAACTTCTGAAAGTCTTGAATTGAAAAAAAAATATTGAACTAAACTTAATATATCAAGAATAGATTATAGTCCTACTAAGTTATCTGAATTAGAAGTCTAATGACAAAAGCAAAAATATATTCTAAATACTAAAAATATATTGTAAAGTTAGTACTAGAGTTTGAATAAACTTTGTTCTGTTAACAAGAACTAAATATAAGTAGTTAGTTAACAAAAAGTTTTGAAGCCTTACAGTCAGATGACATATTCTAAAATATACAATAATTTAACAAATATATAAAAAAAAAGTTAAGATTAAATTAGATAGCACTTAGATATATATAAACTTATATGCTATCTGTTAGATATAATATAGAAATCAGAATGTTTAATTAGATAATCTATTAGCAGATTACAGATATAGCAGTTAGTATAGAACCTGTAAACAAACTACTTAAATAAATAACCAAAAGCTATATATATTTATATAAATAAATTAATAATATTGATTAATAATTTAGATTTGCAGATTTGAGGCATTCTAGAGGACCAGAATCTTCCAAAAAAGTAGAAAATTTTTTTGCAAAAATAAAATATAGTTTTCAAAAGAGTTTTGAAGTATTTTTACTATATAATTGTTAACTAATTATATACTAATAACTAATAATAATATAATATAAAATATAATAATGAATATATAATAACTACTAATAATATAATATATTATACTAGAGGATAATGATCCTAGTATAGTAGTTGAGTTGTCATTCTTCAAATGGCAGGTCTAAGGTTCAAATCTCATCTACAATAAAATTTAGAAATTATATCTGCATTACAGTAACTGTCTTCTGTCGATTGGTTGGCTCAGTATTGTCATATCTACTATGTCCAAGATTTTTTTTAACCATGTTTAACATCCAAATATCCAAATATCCAAGAATGTCCACAGTATATACAAGCTTTAAAAATTAATATATTAATTTAAAAAATATATGATTATATATTTTTTATAGTGCTGAATATTTTTATTTAAAAAGTTAAAATAGGTTAACTTAATAAAATTTTGAGCAAATTTAATTTATTTTTTGTTCAAAAATGTTCAAAAGTTTTCAAACTTATGTCTATAACTGTTTTATGACATCACTGGGTTGGCCTTATGCAGCTGTAACCCAGGTATACCAAGTCAGGTCCTACTGATATTAAAGCTCAGAGCATTTATATAAAATGTAATATTACATATATATAACTGGTGTTGTATAAGACTTTGGTGCAAACCTATAATAAAACCATTAGGTATAGAAAACTAAAGAACTGAGGTGACAAAAACCTACTAGAAAATTCCTGAATAAAGAAATAGCATAAATTTTTGATGGTATCATCAGACTAGTTAAAGTCACAAAACACCTTTATAAGAACTGAAGGTTAAAACTGAACATTAAATATGTATAAAGGAGCATATAACCAACTAGGCTGCCAGATTTACTAGAGGAAAAGAATACAGAAATATATCATACTAAGCTATTTGAATTGGTAATCTGGAATGAGACTAACAGTTCTGAGTTGCAGCTAGTAGAAAATGATAAAGAAGATGCTAAAAAAATAGATACTAGGATTTTAGTGAACTTTACAAAGATAAAAATAATGTAATATAGCAGTTAAACAGATAACTCCTATAACTGTAAGTATTAGATAACTATAGCATATTATATAAAACTAGGTCTATATGTATAGGATATAAAGGTTTTAGTAAGTTTTTTATTGAGAATAAAGTAGTTCTAAGAGTAACAACTAGTATCAGGAACTTGAATAGATGTAGCCTTGAGATGTTCTTGTGATACAAGAAGGTTTGTATATACAGAAGGTTTAAATAGGCAAGACCTCTAGTTGGCTTGCAAGTATGGCAACTAGTGTAGAACTTATATAGCAATATGTAAATGGACTACTTAAATTAGACACCAAAAGTGCATATGTGGCTAGTTGTAACTTCCAATATATAGGTAGCTCCTAAAGACATATCATGTTCTATAATATTTAAATAAAAATATTACATCCTCAAGACAAGAACTTTAACTATAAAAAAATAAAAAAATAATAATATATTATACTAAAGAATACTAATCCTAGTATAGTAGTTGGGTTGTTATTCTCTAAATGATAGATCTAAAGTTCAAATTTCATCTATAATGAAAATTTGGAAATTAAGCTATGTTATAAAAAACTGTCTTTTGTTAATTAGTTGAATTTAAATATCTGTAATTTTGAGTATAACTAATCAAGTTTTACTTATTATTAAAAGCTTGAGATATCTATATAAAGTGTAATATTATATATATATAAAGGAATGTTAATAACCAGTATTAGATAAAACTTTAGTGCAAACCCACAATAAGACCACCAGATGCAGAAGATTAAGAAACTAAGAAAACAGAATCTTATTTGAAAATTTCTGAGTAAAAAGGTAGCACAAATCTTTGACAGTACTGTAAGACTAATGAAAGCCTAGAAAACTCCAATAAGAAATAGGCAGATATGCAACTGAATAACAAGATGTATAGAGAAGCATATAACTAATCAGGCTGCTAGAATTATTAAAAAAAAAAATACCAAAAGGTATACTATACTAGGTCATCTAGATTGAAAATTCATAAAGTTTGTCAGATTTTAAGTTGAATAGTATAAATATAAAAAAAAGAAGTTAAAAAGATAGATACCAGAGTTTGGATGAATTTTACAAAAATAGAAATAGTATAATGTAGTAGTTAAAGGTTAGTTTTAATTACAAGTATTAGGTAATTATAGCATGTTATATAAAATTAGGTCAGCTGTATGTAGAACATAAAAGGCTCTAGTAACAATGCTTCTGAGAATACACTATATAAAATAAGATATAAGATTCTAAGGGTATGAGTAAAAGTATCTAGACCTTTTTAATTAACATATATATTAGAGATAATCTAGTAACACAATAAAGATTTCAGTACAAAAGGTGTAAATAGACAATAACTCTAGTTGAGTTACAGATATGGTAACTAGTATAAAACCTATCAATAGACTACTTAAATTAAACACCAAAAGTGTACATATGACTAGTTGTATTCTTTAATGTAAGATGACTCTTTTGAGGCCTCTGCTACAAGTTCTTATATTTTAATTACCAAATAAAGCTTTAGTTTTAAAAGAAACTAGTTTAATATAAAAAAATATATATATATATTACACTATACTAAAAATCTACTTTGTAGAATGTGGCAATTTAGTGAAATAGTCAGGTTGTCAACTCTTCAAGTGGTAGATTGGATGTTCAAATCCTAATGATAGCAAAAATTTGGATAATTATCTATATAATATTTATATTATAACAACTGTTACTAATGATTAGATTAGAATATTTATAATAGCAATTATACCAGTATGACTAGCAGATCATGAAGCATCTGTGTAGTTATACAGAAGAATACAAACTAAAAATCAGGTAATACAAATACTAAATAAGTTTTTGTGGCTATGTAAATTCATTGAAATTAAGTAGCAAGAAGTTTATTTAAAAATACCTAAATAAAGAAGTAACTGGATTTTTGATGGTGCTATTGTAAAGACTAGTTTAAAAAAACAGATACTAAGGTTGTAGTACCTGAATGGACAAAAACTTCTAAGTTAAAGAAAGCTCAGAAGTACTATTAACTAGATTACTAGAATGGACTGAAGAAAAAGAATATCAAGCTGATCTGATATAAAAAGAACTGATTATAGTTTTATATAAGCTATCTAAATTGAAAATCTAGACAAAAGACAAGAGTATACTAAAGTACTGAGATTATGCTGTAAAGTAGATGCTGAGGTTTGAGTAAATACTACAAAGGTATAGAAATTAAATAATATAACTCTAATTACAAGTGTTGGTTCTGTCATAATAATATTTAGATCAATTATAAAAATAGATACAAAAGGCTTTAGAAGTTTATTTCAAGAATAAAATAGTTTTAAGATTGAAACAATGATCTAAGCATCTGGGTATAATCTAGTGATATTAATACAGGTTGCAAATTTAGAGAATTTAAAGTAGAATATCTAAGCAAAGGTGTTAGATATGACAATTGATAAGAAATTTTTAGATAGACTTCTTAAATAAGTAATATAAAAAAGTTATATATATAGTTAATTGTATGTTCTTCTGTAATGGTTTATAAAATCACATTACCAAAAAAGTTATTAATAAAAGTCAAAAGACAAAGAGAACACATTAATACTAAAAAAAAAAAAAATCTACTTTGTATCAAATAGATGCTTTAAGCTTTTAATATTAAGTAGAATCTGTTTTGATATATCTAAAATTACAAATATATAAATTTAATTAAGGAGTGTAGTAACTTAGTGAAGTAGATAAGTTGTCAACCTCTCAAGTAATAGGTTGTAAGTTCAAAACCCACAAACAGTGAAAATTTGAATAATCATCTATATAATATTCATATTACAGTAACTGTTCCTAATAATTGAGTTAAAATATCTGTAATTATGATCATACTAGCATGACTAGCAGGTTATAGGCATTTGTATAACTGGTTATACAGAAGAATGCAAACTGGTATTTAGCAGTGCAAACCCAAAATAAGTTTTTATAACTATGTAAATCTGTAGAAATTAAAGAACAAAAAGTTTATTTGAAAAGACCCGAATAGAGAGGTAATATAGATCTTTAACAGTACTACTATAAAGGCTAGATCTAGGAAATAGATATCAATATAGAGTACCTAAATGGGCAAAAACCTCTGGATAGAAGGTACCATCAACTAGACTACTGGAAGTCTAACTAGAAAGACTAAAGAAAAAGAATATCAGGCCAATCTGATATATCAATAAACTGGTCATAGTTTTACTAGGCTATCTGAATTGAAAATTAGAAGAAAAAACAGAGATATACTAAAAATACTATAAATATGTTATAAAGTAAGTGCTAGGGTTTGAGTGAACTCTGCAAGGGCAAGCTCTGTTAATGTTTTATAGAGTAAATAGGTAGTTAATAGAAGGGCTCTTAGAGCCTTATAGTTAGGTAATATGCTTTAAAATTAAGTAATGACTTAACAGATGTACAAAAAGAAGGCAAAATCTTAGGTTAGATGACACTTAGATATATAGGAACTGAAGTAGCTAATTGTCTGGATATAGTATAAGAACCAGAATTTTTAATTAGATAGTCTCCTAGTAGATTATAAGTATGGCAGCTAGTGTAGAACCCTTAGGTGAACTATTTAAATAGGTAACCAAAGTTATATGTATAGCTAGTTGTATGCTTATCCTATACAAGTAATATATAATATATTCACTAAAAGCATAAATAAAGGTATTAGCTACCATTAACATTAGCTTTAATAAAAAAAATAAAAATAAAAAAATAAATTTAATTAATCAATAAAAGATAGTTATTATAATATAAATATAATTTTTCAAATTAACCTCCAACTTTTATAGTTATTAAATATAAATACACTATCCTTTACAACAGGATATTACAAAATCAAACCAAAACCCTGGCTAATAACATACAACCAAACTAACATAATTATCAGAAAAGCCAGAAGATATAATCAATTAGATAACTCTATTTCTATTACACACTAGACAATCCAATTTGATACTTCACAAACAGCATTATATCCTTATCCAGACTACATCTGCAAACAATATACAGGATGCCCTTTGAACTCTGGATATATACAAAATAAATGTACATTTGATATTACAGCTAGTCTCGCAACCAAATTTTTGAAAAGAATTGTCTATACAAACTTATCAAAAAAACTCAACCTACATTCTAACCTACTGGACCTACTTTACTCAATTGCATTAAGAC
>CAJVQA010009475.1:0-12057 GCA_910591915.1 Cetraspora pellucida | reverse complement strand
AGATCCTTTTATTCTTAAAACTCTTACTCAAAACTTCACTATATATAACTGTTTTTATTAATTTAAATAATCTTAAGGACTCCTTTTACCCTTTTCTGTAGTTAATGATTACAATAGTTGATTTAAGAAATACAGATAACTAAAGGATAATATCATACTAGATGTTATTAATATATAGCAACAATAGTGTAGTTTAGGAATAATTTTTACTTATACATTTATATCCAATTGATATACTTATGTATTACTATTTTTCCTACTTGATATTATATAAATAAAAAAAAATTAAAAAAAAAAAAAACTAAATCAAAACTCTTTTTTATCATTAATAATAAATTTTAATCAATTTAAATTAAAATAATTCATACAAACTCTTTTTAATGATTCTTCAAATCAACTTTTTTCTAAAAATCTAACTTATAAAAACTATATAGTTATTATATTTAAATATAACAAAATTCTACTTTAGAGTAACTAAAATTAGAAGCTATTCACTGCATATTAGTTATAACTAAAAAGAACTAAAAAAGACTAAATTTTTATAAATAAAGCCTTCTAGTATAAGACATAAGTACTACTAAGCAAAAAAGTAGTAGATAAGCTTTAGAGCTTTGTTAAGTACTAGAAAGACTTAGGCCTAAATAGTTATTTGATATGATATAATACTCTATATAGTATAACTCTTACAACTTCTTCATAATTTGGTTTTCTTTTTAGCTCTCATTATTGGATTTTATTCTTAAAATTTTTATTAAAAAGTAAGAAATCTGGTGCATTTTCTCTAAAGAATTAGTACTGTTTATCTTTTCAAATTAATAAAAATAGTTATAAGGAAGTCACAATACTACATACATGATCTATAATGAATAATACATATCAAACTCAAAAAGAAAACAAAAACTTCAACCTTTCTCCCTATATAATAAATAAAATATATTATAATACAGAAATAAAGCAAATATAAAATACTTTTTATTTAGTATTATATATAATTTTTAAAACCAAGTATAGGCAAAAATAGTGTCTTTATGTTTTTTTATTCTTTATTCTTTTTGTTTTTTTTTTTTTGATATACATTTAGATTTTGTAGTCAATTTCTTTTTTTTTTACTTCTTTTTTTCAGTTTTTTATTTATATATCTTATTGTTCTTTAAGCAAGAATTACAAAATTCTTTTGCTTAATAGTTAGAAAAGAAGGAATTTAAAGATTTAGCAGCCATGATAAGCCTATAAAAGCATTTAGTAATATACCTTGCAGGTTTAATTAATTTGAAATAATAAATATTGAGATAATATCTACTATAGCAGATTATATATAGATGCTCTTAGAAGTAACTAGATGAGTCAATATTTAGAAATAGAATAATAAGAGTATGCTCTTGAAAGATTTTGTTATAGTTTTCAAAAGTTATCTAAATAAAATGTTAACATGACTGCTAAAAGTTTAAAAAAAAAATAATAAATCTTAATACTTCTATTGTATTATATTATTATATAAAATTTGATTTAATAATTTTTTATTAGTATATGAGATCAAGTTTTTAAAGATGTAACAAACTATTTCTTCAATACTTCAACATCTTTTTTTTTGTGTTAAAGGCCATACTTGTGATGATACTTTATTGACTTTTATCAGATTAGCTATTACAACTATTTTTATAGAGATGAGAGTACAACTAGTTACATATGCAACTTTTGGTTGCCTATTTAAGTAGTCCACCCTAAGGTTCTATACTAGGTGATGTACCTATAATCTACTAGGAGATTATCTATTTAAACCCTTTGATTATCTGCTCTGTCATATTGGAATCCCCAACTAACCTCCTATATATACCTAATCGATATACTGTCTGAGCAATATAGTACCTACACTTTTTGTACTGGTTTCCAGACTGTTACATATTTCAGAGTATGTTACCTGTCAGTAAGATGCAGGGGGCCTCCTATTGTTAACTATCTACCTACTTTTAGAACACTAACACAGGCTACCCTTGCAGAGTTTACCCAGACCCCAGCACTGACTTCATAGCATATCTCTAGTACTTTTAGTATACCCTTGCTTTGAATCAAGACTCCCAATCCAGATAGCCCGAAAGGACTATAACCTGTCTTTGATATATTAAAGCTAGCCCAATATCCTTTTTTTTCAGTCTAAAATCCAGCAACCTGGTTGGTAGTATCCCTCATTCAAGGTTCTTGTCTGCCCAAATCCTTCACATTGGTATTCATTTCCTAGGTCTAGCCTTTATAGTAGTACCATTGAAGATCCATATTACCTCTCTGCTCAGAATTTCCAAGTGGGTTCCAGCTTCCCAGTTTTACAGATTTATACAGCCTGAGAACTTATTTTAGGTTTGCACCACCCAGTACCAGTTTGCATTCCTTTATATAACAGGTTATACAGATATCCCAAACCTGTCAATCATGCTGGTGTGATCATAGTTACAGATATCCTATCTCAACTGATCAACAGAATGCCATTGCCATAATACCATCTATATATTATATAGGTAATTATCCAAATTTCACTGTCAGTGGGTTTTGAACTCACAACCTACCACTTGAGGATATGACAACTTATCCACTTCACTAAGTCACCACGCTAGGGATAGGAATCGGTTTAGTCGACTACTATGTTTAGTCAACTAATTAGTCGACTAAACATAGTAGTTTATTATATAAAATTTTTAGTCGACTAAACCGATTCCAATCCCTACGCCATGCCCTTACTTCAACATCTTTAATTTAGCTAATCTTTAAATAAATAAAAAATAAATCAGTAATATTAATATAAATTAATTTTTAAATTATAAAAAAAACTTACAATTATAAAAATATTAGTAAAGTTAATTGTAATAATTAAAAATATAATAAAACTAATCTAAATAAGCATCTTATGTTTTTTCTTAAATAAATTTTGTAATTTTTTATAAATACTTTTTGTTATTATAGTTAAAAATATAAGTTTAAGAACTTTAGTTTTAATTGCTTAAAAGATATAAAATTGCTTAGTTTGTTTTATTGATAAAATCTTTTTTTATATAATTAAAATTTAAGAAATACCTAAATATAAATAACATTAGTATTAAAAATTTTTAAACTATTAAAAAACATAAAATTTTGATAATGCCTTATTGGATTAAACAATCTGATCCAACTGCTAAGTTTTTTAATAGTTTTTTAATATTTTATAAAGACCTTCTTACTATTATTATTAAGTATATTAAGTGTAATATTTAGCAAAATCTGAACCTTTTTATCTATAGAATAACATATGCTTGTAAAAACTGTATATGTTGATTCTACTAGAAGATACTAAAAGATCTAAAAGAAGTTACTAACTCATATTTAATAACTAGATGTTTTTTTTTCTATTTGTGTTTGTTGACATTCAATTTTTAATAATCAATTTTTAATTTAATAATAAGAACAAGTATTTGCTATATAATTATAGTTTAGATTCATAAAATAATTACTAGAAATCTCTCATACATTATTACTAACATCCAAATCTAGGTGAGCCTTGGCCACTCCAGTTGGTTTAGGTCGCAGAAAAATTAGTCTGAGCTTCTATTCTTGCTATAATATTTTAAAAGTAGATTTAAACTTTATATAAAAATCTCAGTTAAATATTCAATAAAGATAGAGGCATGGCCTTACCATTAACATTAAAAAAAAATAATAAAAAAAAAAAATAATAATAATAATAATTACTAGAAATATTGCATAACCTGCAACTATAAATAACATTATGTCATTTAACACCAACAAAATCATTGCTTTGAGGCAAATTTGCAGTAACACACCCAAGACTACCAACAACCCATATGTTTCCATATAATGTTTGCATTGAAAATCCATTTTCTAAATGTTGGATATTCTTAAGTATTAATTAGATAGCATCATTAAGATTAACATTAAGTTGTTTCCTTAAAGATAAAGACATATTTTCAAATTGTAAATATATTCTTCCCAACGAGTGATAAACGTTTCTATAAGTCCCAAAATCATCAATATATATATTAAGAAACACCTTATATAAACATAGGTTGTAATAAATTATTAAACCCTTTTTTTTATTATATCCATCTTTCTTGGACTTCCAGTTAAAATTGTAAAAAATGAAATTCCAATTCCAATAGTAGTAAGATCATTAAAATCGATTCAGTTTATCACGAGATGAAGTAAAAAAGTTTCATAATTCTTTAAAACTTAAAACTTTTTCAAAAAACTTTAAAAAATCGCAAAAGTTTATTACTTTGTTTCTCATGATACACTAAACCAATCTTGACGATATTACCATTAATGGAACCGCAGTTTTCTTCTCTACAATCATTGTTAAACATTTAGTTAAGATTAACATAAGTTCTAATCGAGAGAACTTCAAGCTTTTATAAATTTCTTACCGCAATCCCGATGGCTGATTTTAAGTGCGGCGGTTACTTTTTTAAAATCATATATAAAAGGTAATAAAATTTTTGGGGTACATTTCAGTAGGTGTATCAAAATGAAAGTTTGGCTTCTTCTGATTGGTGCTATCACGTGAAAATCTTCAGAACCGCTTTTTATATAAAGCAGTGCATAATACGCAGATAAATCTGGAAAAATGAGAAATACAGAACGAGATTTACGTAAACGAACCACCAGCATACCAATAACAGATACACTAGTTGACCCACAAAAAACAAATACCCAACGTTCATCTCGTATATCACGAATAATTAATTCATTTAAATGGGTTATTTTGGCAGGATGGATATTTTGGTACTTTGAAGTTGATAGCGGTGTACAAGAAATTTTAACTTTAGGCGGGTGGGTTAGGTACGTTCATGAAAGTTTATGAAAATGGCAAAAATCTTAATTATATGAAATACATTGAATGTTAAATCTTTTTGAAATTTATAGAACCCTATTCTACGTTTCTACCTTTTCCTTACTATCAACATTTTTTATTTTTTTTTACATACAATATTTTCTTCCTTTTATGAGAAATACACCGCCACCAAAATATTCAGCGTGGAAAAATGATGCGTGGAAAAATGATGAGATGTTAGGGAAATTTATACCCATAGCAACTATCATGGGTACTATTGGTATAATGGGAATGATAGTTGATTTTTGGAGCGTTTGGGGATTTTTCAGAGCGCCTATAATTGTACTTGGATTGTTAAGAGGAGTCGTTGCATTCTTGGAGATTTTGGAGATTTTTTGAAAAATATCTAAATTTAATGCGGCACTTGATGCTGATGCGATCTTGGGGTCTTTTTAGGGTTAGGTTAATAAAAGAAGAAAAATGGATTTAATTATGTATTATCCCTTAGATCGTTTTGCAATTTTTCTGCCAATTATCAGAGTAAACTTTATTGAATTGTAGTTAACATTTTCAAGCTTCACAATGATAGTGATAGTAGAATAGTTTAAGGGATAGATTTAAATAGGATCCCAAGTTTAGCATTAGTCAATTTTAGCATAGATTGTCATATTTGAACATGCTTAATTATGGAATCTTAATTTTATTATCTTATCAATCAAGCAAAATAATCGGTAATAAATTTAAGTCACTTAAATAAAGAATAATAATCATTATATATATATGTACATTTAGTAGTCATGAATTCTGTTCACGATTTGATGTAAAGTTTTATTTATTGTGTTAATTTAAAGAAATAATAAAATATTTTATATTACAGTATTTTTTCATGATATTAATTAAGGTTTACACACTACCTTCGCTATAACGGAGTGATCAGTCAGGGAAGTTCCAACTGTTGTAATGAATATCCGCTACAGCATTATATAGTATATAGTATAATAATAAAAATATTAAAATGTTCTAGATAATCACTCCGTTATAATGGGGGTCCGTTTTTCTATAACGAGGGGAGAGCGTAAATACAACTTTTATATAATAGAAGTTGTAATTATTATGTAAAAATTTATTTTATAAAATTTTTTTAACCTCTCGACTTGATGCCGTAGGATGACAGAAGTCGCTTTTTATTATTTTATAATCTATATACAGTCATCCTCTTCTATAGTCACCTCCTATATGTTCATTTATTAAAAAAAGGTTTATACATACTATCAAAATTTTATAATTACATCTTTTTATGTAAAACAAACAGCGTGATTATAGAGGAGGATGACTGTATAAATACTTGTATGTGATCCGTCGCGTATGGATATTTTCATCTGTAAAAATAATCAGTAACCCAAGAAGTTCGCTTATAAAATATATTTTAACATATAAGTTCTAAATTCAGAAAATAGTCAACCTTAAAAAAGGACATTGAGAAATTATAAGTCCTAACTCTTCTAAGAAATTAATGCTAATATCTCTCGTATGAGTTATGTTAAAAGCAAAACACTGCTAAGTAGGCGTAAATATTATTTGGCAATCATTAAAGGAGTGCAATAAAACATATGAGCGTTGTTATTTTTATTAATCAATAGATTAAGGGCTGTTACCATCTTCAAATATGATAGGATTATTTTTCAAGATTTTGAATTGGTACGTATTAGTGTTGATGGCAAGTACTCCTATGACTGCTATGTAAATTTTGCTAATTTTTCCATATGTACTATCGATATACTAATTCTTAGAATCTAATTGTTTGAAAAGTGATTTGCTAATTTTTGCATTATACTAGCAAATTTATTATCCAAATAGTTTAAAAAATATTACATTTATATATACCGATACAAATTTACCCAATTGAACTTAGCTTCTAACCGTCTAGCGTGCAAATTTGAACGCTAAAATCTTTTTTGACTTATTTTTTGTCCAATTACTCTAAATTTTATTAAGCCTTGCCCTCCTATTTTCTAAGCTAAATTAAAAGCGTACCGCAAGTTGGTTATCAAATAATTCATAGTTCACGAAATTTCTCCAACGGTATTCTAAAAATTGGTTGATCGTAATAAGACAAATTTAATACTAAAATTCTTCACAATCGCCACGCACAGGTACCTTTTATAATATAACATTAAAGATTCTTTATTACCAACTTTACATAATCAATTTTTTGAAATAATAGTAAAGAGATAAGATGACTCAAAAGTATAAGTAAAATAGCATACTTTTCAGCCATCGCGTGCATTTTTTTATACTCCTGTTCAGGTGATCAATGCTGTAACTATGGAGTGCGCCATGTGACTTGAGTTTTTGGAAGTCATTATATAACTAATTAAATTAGAAATTTTATTAAAAATTTTTTTTTTTGAGTTAAATTTTCGTTCAAAAATTTTAGCGTGCAAATTTGTACGCTAAACCTGATGGTTTAAGGGATAGAGTTTACAAGATTTCAATGACTTACAATTTTATACTCTTAATCAAAATATTAAATTTGTATAATTTGATAAAAAAGGACAACTAATTTTGTAAAGATGAATACATATTCAATTTTGTATAAGAAAATAATGATAACTTGTAATCTGATTTGAATTATCTTATTGAGAGGATTCAAATGGTATCAAAATTATTCAATCAGATTACAAGTTATTATTATTATCTTGTGCAAAATTGAATATTTATCTGTACAAAATTGGTTGTTCTTTTGTACAAATTTTCTGTCAAAAGGGTAAATAAAATTTAAACTTTAAATTTTTATTTAAAATACAGTATAATAACCCAATCACTATACTAAATTATTATATCCCTATTTTTGTATTTGTTTTTACAAAATTTTGTATTTATTAAATGATCCTCTTCTAATTACAAAAATCTTTTTTAATCTAACTTGAATTATAATTACTACGCTATGAAATCCAAAATTTAAAAAAAAATCATTATACAATATTAAAGTAATAAAAATATTTTTTAAAATTAGTATTTCTTTAGCATAAAAAACTTGAATAAAAATAATACCTATTTATTTCATAATGCTTATTATTTTTGTATGATGACCTATTTTAGGCTTAAAATTTCAGAATCATATCTGCCTTCCTTCGATGTTGCGCGACATTTCCTTTTCTAAACCAATTTGTCATAGTAGTTTTATTTGTTGCCCGTGACAGTATTATTACAAAATCGTCAAATACTAATAAACCATATCGTCACGAAATAATGTTCCGGTGCGTTTTTTTGAAACACTCAATTTAGTGAGCCAATAACTGATTTAACTGAGCAAAATAATAAATTTATTTTTACAAAGATTTGGCCAAATTAATTCTTAGCTTGATTGAAATTGGGTATCTTGAAATAACACCTTGGGGTGCTATTTCTTTACGATACAGTAATACAATCAGAGAGTGTAAATCGCGTGTTGCTATGCAGCACAGAGGTGACATTAACTCCGATGAAAAAAAAAAATTTTTCATCGTATGACTGATATCTTGTAATTAATCCGCTCCGCAATTTTTTGTACTACTACTATTATTCAAAAGGTAGAAACTCGATTTCCAAAGAATCAATTATTAAATAAACTACCGTATCGTCGTGAAATAACACTCCAAGGCGTTATTTCTAGACATAATTTAAAGAGAATTAAGAATTAATTAGCAGAATGCAAACAGTAATTTATTTAAATCTTCGCCAAATTTAAATTGTCTCAAAATAACGCTCCGGAACTTATTTCGCAACGATACGGTATTTCACTTACACTTTCTTAATATCTTACTGAACTATTGTCAAAAAGATAGCACTTATACGTAGTATCATAATCACCATACGCAAGATCACATGAGCTACCGTCAATAGAGATTGACATTTTAAAAAAATAAATACCTTAACTTTCACCGTTCATATCTCAATGAATTTCGAAGCTATTCTCATGAATGAATACTCAAATGAAAACTTAATACCTCAATCATAAAAATAGCTTCGAAACCAAACTATCTAAAAGAAAAAAGAGTACTTTCTATAATTAAACAACTTCAGGGTCAAGATGAACCCAATCCAATTTGTGCTATTTTTGAGTACTTTTTTCATCGAGATAAGTAGTGAAAGTTAAGGCATTACCTTTTTTTAGAAATGTCAATCTACTTGATTCTATTGACGTGATAATACTGTTAGACGAATTACACATATAACTATACGATACGAACGTAATAAATTTCCATCAGTTAAATTATTCATGCAATGAAAGATCTAATTTATGATTTCTTTAAATAGATTTAATTTATTAACTTATTTCTTAAATTTATTACCGTTCTGAATATACTATTAATATTTAACGAAATGGCATTAAACGAAGAAAGGTAATAACCAAGATCTTAAAGGAATAAATATCATTGACCTGCTAGTTTTGCACCAAAATCCAGCGACAAAAAAAAAAAAAAAGTCCCGTATATTGATTGCATCAAAAATATATCAATAAATATTACGAATATTCATAATACAAATTTTTTGAATGGTCAGTCCCACTTTTCCCATCCATTATATTATTATTATCATCATCATATTGAAGCACCTTTATCATTCTACTTTTGCTATTCGCGTCTTTTCCGCTAGAACCACTACTATCTAAACTCACAAAACTATTATTGCGATTGACTCCAGCCACGCTTTTACCATCGGCGTCGACAACAACGACACGAGAATGCATCACTTCAAATTGTAATAGAGGACTCATCTTGCATCTTTTTCGGTACCTCTTGTAAAAGAATATCAAAAGAACTGTGATGACTGTTAATACTATAACTAAAGTTGCTATTACTAAGATTGTCGAAACAAAATTAGTTGGTAATGACGAAGATGGAGATGAAGAATGCGATGCAACAATTTTCAAAGTTGTTGAGGGTGTAATAGTTCCTGAATCTGACATTTCTAAATTTTTCGTATACGGATTGAAAACAGATAAGAGTTATAATGTATTCTAAAATTAAATTGGTTTTGAGCGTAAAGAGAGAACGAAACGTGAAGATAACCTCGCGTAACAAAGGAATGAATGCATCAAATAAAAATTTGATGGTCGGTTTTAAAGTGATTTTTATCGCTTTTCGAGAGGATAAAATAAAAGAACAATTTTCTTTAGGATGAAAATTTCAAACTAATCTTTAAGGCCAAAATTTGTTTGCGATTAGGTAAAAATATACGGGAGCTGTTCAAATCCGATCGTCCTAATTGTTGGCGGAAGCGACAAAAGAACAAAAGTTGAGTGTCACAGATTTTCACGGAAATGTTGGTTGGTCTTGTAATACGTACACATATATACAAGCGCAGGAAACAATCATGATTAGCCCTTTAAACCAAACAATAACAAATGGCATTTATTCACAATGTCAAACGAATAAAAACAATGTTATGTAGAGAATATGAAAATAACAATGTTTAGGATAAAGTGCCCTTAAATAAATTCGTTCTCTAATTCGCAGGAAAAAAATTCTTTTCTATCTGAATTATATACTTTTATCTAGTTTCTCACCGGTTCGTATCGCGTCGCTAATATCGTTATAATGCTTATTAGTTTGTGTGATACCATAATTTACCTGTCCAACGAATTATTTGAGCTACCTTATATGTAATTTTGGTGTACCATTATTAATGTTAAGATTAACGTTAAATTTAATGTTAATTAACATCACACAGCGATGTCATTTTACAATGGCTCCTTTAAATGTTTTCTATTAGTTGTTCTAATAAACTATTAAACCTTTTTCCGTATTTATTTAATTGTTACTTGGAAACTTCGGCTAACCAATTATAATAATCACGAATTCTTAGATGCAATCGAAGATTATTATGCTCTGACAAACTCGAATTCATTAAGGCATTAATGTTACGTAATCATGTGATCATACGCTTACTCTCGTTTCTTGCATTAAATATTAAAAATTTGGAGATTCATGATTCGTGCAAATTCCAACCCGAATTCTCGAACTTTGTGTATACAACATATCCAAGTCGACAAATTTATGCATGCATAACTGTCAGATGATTATTGGATTGTGCCAATCGCGATTATGATTCCATAGTCCCGTTATGAAAGTTAGATGTTTATTTTATAACGTTTATTAGATATTTGGAATGAAAAAAATTGTTCTTGGGACATCGGAATTTGTTAAATCTGTGCATGTTTTTTTCACCATAGGTATCGCTAACTTCTTGGTTTTAATAATGCTTCTATCAAATAAATACTATCTGATGCTTTTATTTTATTTAATCTTCCAAGATCCACTAGCAAAGATTATAATCCATGATTGGTTAAATGAATTTTGATCATAATGTATAAATATGCAACATTATTATTATTTTGATTTTATTAAATGCATTTGTTCATTTAACGTTAATGTTATTTTATCGTTACATACACTCTTATTTACAAGGTTTGTTTTACCTTAAGCATTAATATAAATTGCACTCAAATCACTCAAATCTATGCCGCAATTAATTCTACCGTAAATTAGAATGCTGTAATGCCATAGTACTCCAACCATGTATTTAGAGATGGGACTCGTGAATATCCACATATAAAAATGAATATTCAATTAAAAGCGAATGTTCAGTTATACAAAATCCGTGAATAGTCAAGGATTAGAATAGTTACATGAATTTGAAGAATATTCGATGAATATTTGCTAAAAATATTCACATATGTCCATATAAAATTCAGTTATTCATTCAATATCATTCATGAATGACTAAAATCCGTGAATATTCAGTGAATGATATTCAAAGAAACCACCCATTGCTGTCGATTTTGTTCACACCTCAAAAGGTTGATATTTAATTTTAGGGTACATTCTTTTAATCAACTATACCAGGTGTTTGATAAGTGCCTTTTTTATATCTCCGCTAGTTGGTTTTTCACGAACCTAGCATGACCACCAAGATCAGTTACGTACGAGTTTCAACGATTAATATGACGATTTCTGTATAATATATAAAGAAACTTTGATTTTTTTTTTCCATATCTAAATATCAAAGAAAATTTTTTTGCTATACATCAAAAATCAACAATAAAAGATCTGTATTAAACAGTTGAAGGAGGCATAATTCAGGAAACGCAGAGCGTGATAATTTTTTAAAAAAGTGGGAAATCTTAATACACATACTATCAAAAACAAAGAAAAATGTCAATAGATAATAAGCAGTGCATATTTTTTTGTTCTTATTTT
>CAJVQA010009474.1:0-12057 GCA_910591915.1 Cetraspora pellucida | reverse complement strand
CCATTTAGAGTAGAAAGAGGAGTTAGACAAGGTGATCCTCTTTCACCACTGCTATATGTATTAGCTTTTGAACCTCTTATAAGAACTCTGGAAAGGCAAATGCAAGGAATTAAGTTAAAAAATCAATATTTCAAAACCTCGACATATGCTGATGACTTGACTATAGAAATTGGATCTTCATCTGACTAGAACAAAGTACAATCTTCAATAAGCTTATACGAGGCTACATCAAATGCACAGATTAACAAAGTGAAAACAAAACTAGTTCCACTTACTTCTACTGCACGAAGAGTAGAGCTTTGTAATGAAGACCAATTTATTAAGTTAGAAGAACAGAACACTATTATCATTCTAGGCTACAATGTTCTTGTAAATGGTCAACCAAAAAAAAGATCTTTGGGCTACAACAATTAATAAGCTAAAAGGATTATTTGATAAACTTGCAAATAGAAATCTCTCTTTTAAAGGGAAAATTCTTCTTGCAAATTCACTCATTCTTTCTAAAATTTGGTACTCAGCTTATCTGTTACCTCCTAACAAAAAACAAGTAGCAGAAATAAATAGAATTATCTCTTTCTGAATTAAAGGCTCTTTATGAATGCTTCTTAGATATTCAACATTTCAACAATCTATAGATCTGGCAGGACTCCAAGCTTCAATTATTAAGGATATATTAGATGCATGTCTAATCTCAGTTTGGATAAAACTTCTTACGTCAAACTCAATATGGGCAGCATATAAAAGAGACAAAATAAGCTTAATGCTTAGAGAAAAAAGAAACATCTCACCGATACAAGCTTTAAACTTGGACAATATATGCTCAAAAGCTTGGTCTACAAAATGGAAATCCTACTTACTAGTCTGGACAAGAACAAAAGAAAGAATTCTTTTTACAACTAATTGGCCTTGGAACAAGAAAGAAATTATAATTAATAATATGAAAGGAGATGAGCTCTCAGTTAAAAAAATTTTGGAGCTCTTAAAGGAGACTACACCACCTTTGATTTCTTTACATTCTGCACTTCAGACCTCTCAACCTACTTGGCTTTCTTTAAAGTCTATATGTAACAAGAAAAAAGATATCTTTTGGCATCTTTTTCACAGAGCTCTTCCTCTAGATTATCGCCTTAAACACATTGGACTATCAGAAACAGGCAGCTGTTTTTGGTGTCCTAAAGAACTACAAACTCTTGAACATTTTGCTCTCAAGTGTCCTAGAAGTATAATAATCTGAAAAGAGGCTTATAAGTTTCTAAACCTTAGTGAAGAAATACCTCTACCAACTACTTTAGAAAATGTTTTTCAAACTTCTAATATCAATTGTACTCAAGCACTAGCAACCATAACTTGGCTACATATCAATATAATTTATGAAATTTGGTGTCGATACATTTTATTAAAATAGAGAGGCTTTGATACTTCTTTAAGCTTACTTGGTATACTAATTAAAGCCTGTATTTTAAAAAAAATATGTGTTTTAAAACACAACTCACTAGGTTATAGACCTAAAACTGCCAAACTAATTTGTAAATATTTAAAATGTATATAGGCTGTTTGTAATATTTTTATATAATAATATTTTAATAAAGAGCACCATCTGCGCCTCTAGTTGCTAAAGCAACAGGGATATTCAAAAAAAAAAAAAAGATGGATGTTATTTTTGTTTTGTTTTCTGCTTAAGTAGAAGAATCTTTGCATTAGAACTATTGCATTTACAAGAATTAATGTTTTTATTAATAATATTTAATACATTTTTCACTTTCTTAAAAAGCTTTAAGTTAATAATATTGTAAAGATGAGTTAATAAAATATACTAATCAGAGAGGATGGTGATTCTAGTGTAGTGGTTGGGTTGTTATCCTCCAAGTGGCAGGTCTAAGATTCAAATTTCACCTATAACAAAATTTAGAAATTAATTTGTATTACAGAAAACTGCCTTTTATCAATCAGTTAAATTTAAGTATCTATAATCTTGAGTACAACCAATCAGGTTCTACTCATCATTGGAAGCCTGGAGTATCTATGCAAAGTGTAACATTATATGTACATAGAGAAATGTTAATAACCAGTGTCACTTAAGACTTCAGTGCAAACCTATAATAAGACCACCAGATATAAAAGACCAAAAAACTGAGGAGACAGAAGCCTACTTGAAAATTCCTGAGTAAAGAGGTAGCACAAACTTTTGATGGTGCTATTGAACCAATGAAAGCCTAGGAAACTCCAATAAGAAATAGTCAAATATAATTAGATAGAAAGATATATAGAGAAGCATATAACCAACCAGGCTATCAGAATTGTTAGAGAAAAAGAATACTAAGATATACTATATTAGGCTATTTGAATTGGGAGTCTGAGAAGTCTGTTAGATTCTAAGTTGAATAATAGAGAAATAAAAAGAAGAAGTTAGAAAGATAGATATCAGGATTTGAATGAACTTTATAAAGATAGAAATAGTGTAATATAGTAATTAAACAAATAATTCCTATAATTGCAAGTGTTAGATAACTATAGTATGTTATATAAAACTAGGTCAGCTATATGTAGAACACAAAAGGCTCTAGTAATAATGGCTCTGAGAATACACTGCATGAAACAAGATATGAGATTCTAAAGATATAAGTAAAAAGTATTTAGACCTTCTTGACAGCATCTGTATGAAAATGATCTAGTAACACAGTAAGAATTGCAGTATAGAGAGTTTAAATAGACAATGCCTCTAGTTAAATTGCAGGTATAGCAGCTAGTATAGAACTATTGGCAAACTACTTAAATTAGACACCAAAAGTGTATATGTAGCTAGTTGTACTCTTTAATGTAAGGTGACTTCTTTGAGACTTCAACCATGAGTTCTTATGTTCCAATTTACTAAATAAAAGCCCTAGTTTCAAAAGAAACTAATTTAATTATGAAAAAAATATATACTAATCAGTAGTATTATATTGTTCTTGTATTGATGATTGTTCAAATTTTACTAGTTTTTTTAAAAAAATGGAATTTTTCTGTAATGTCTAAAAACTTTGTAAAGTAGATTTTAAGAATTCTTTAAATTCTTATTTGTAAATATTACTGCATTTAAACTTTCAGTTTTAAATACATTAGATCAATAAGTTAATGCAGATATATCAAATAATGTGATATTGAAACACTGATATTAAGAATATGCTTTAAATAATTGAAAATTTTTTTTAATAATATATATATATAACTGTTATTATTATTAACTATATCTTTGTTGTTTTCATTAATATCTTTTTATTTTCAATATTGACTTTATTATCTTTATTATCAGTAGTAAAATTTGGCAGTACTTTAAATTGATTAATGCTTATATTGCAGTGAATATTTTGAGTTTTCTGAAAGTTGAAAATGTTAATTCAGGCAAATAAAAATATTGTTTCTGATTGTGAAGTTTATTAATATAAAAGGTTGCAACACAGAGATGTTTATATATAATTTCTCTTTATAAAAAGTCAAGGCATTGGCAACCAATATTAGTTAGTTGTTTATATATGCAAATAGTATAAACAAAAGGCTTAGTTTCAAATTCAACTTGTATATAATTTTTTTCTGTTATTTTATCTATTTTATATTTTATTACTTTATTTATTTCAAATAGTCTTATTTTTGCTTCATTATGTTTTGTACTCTGAGATAAATAGGTAACTTAAGTAAATTTCTTTATAATAGTTTTATAGTCAGATAAATCTATAATATTAAGATTTTTTTAGTGCTCTTTTTTTTTATGTTCAAGTTCTATAATAAGAGTTTATAATGTTAAGATATTAGATATAATTTTATATACAAAGGCAATATAAAGCATATCTGCTCTGAGAAGGTAACTATTTTTTAGAAATTGTTTTAGCTAATTGTTTTTTAAGAATTTATTTATTTTTTCAAAATGATTATTTGTTGTAAGAAGCTTATTAATAGAAATTTTAAGTACTTTTGCAGCTTTTATCTGTTTAGCAAAACACAAATTACACAAAGGTCTGCAGTCTATTGTTTTTTTAACTAAATAAGAAACTTTATACTGTCATTAAAAATATTTCTAGTATTTGCTAAAATATTTTTTATTATTGAATAAAACTTTTTAATAATCTTTTTTTTTCTTTAATAAAATTATTTATTATTTTTTTATCACTTTTCATAGACCAACCCTTTTTCAAGATAGTTTTCAAATATGTTTTTACAGTTTGATATTACAGAATTATATTATTATTGTCTTCTCAATCTAGTTGCTTATTAATTTTATTATTCTAATATTGGCTTATATAAAAATAACAAAGCAACAATATTATTTCAGACCATACTTTTGTTAATGATTTTTGTTTTTTAAGGTCAGTATCAATCATTATAACAAGAGGTTTAAAAGTAATTAAAGTAACATTTGAATTTATTTTAAGTTGGTTTTTATTGTAATTATAAGCAATCTTATCTTTAAAGATTGTAAAGAGCCATTTTAAGATTTTATTATCATAGTTAGATGATATTAGTTGATTATATTAAGGTGGCATAAAAATAATAAAAATAATAGAAAATTTTTTGTTACTTTTATCATAACCATAATAATAAATAGTAGTAGTTTATGTTTACTAATTCTAAATGTTCTATTAACAAGTATAAGGTTTTAATATCTATATTTTCATGCATATTTTCATTATTTTTAAGTGCAGATAATAAGCTTCAAATATTCTGTTTTTTTTTTGTGCAGCTAATAATGTAAACATGTTTCTTTAAGCTTTAAATATTCTAAATTTTGTTTAAAAAAATAATTCAAGTTCTTTGCTACATTATGCTTAAGGTTCATGCTCTAATTTTTTATATTATATGTTTTTTTATATTTGCAATATTTATTGCAATTAGCAATCTTTATAAATTTTTAATCAAGATGCAATTTTCAAATATATTATGTTTTAAGCAAAAATATCTGAAGCATTTACATTAAAATTCAACAAATTTTCTATATTATTTCATATGTAAAGCAAAGGCTTATATGTTGGATCACACTGTAGTCTGAATGTTATACATTATTTAGAATGTTGTAGATATCTAGTAATGCTATTAATTTTATTATTATGAAAAAAATTATAACAAATATGAGACACCTTATATAAAGATAGCATGCTATTAGGATTTAAAAGCAGAATGTATCTGATTTTTTATAATAACTTTTATATATACATTGCATAACTACTTGTGTTTTGGTTGATTATTAAATAGACTACTTGCATTATATATTATCTGGATCAATATTAAAACCATTTTTCTGAAAAAATTAGTTATAATTTATAATATCATTTTTATTAGACAAATTCTATACTATTTTAATTACAATAAGTGCATTATTATTTAATAAATTATTAAGTTTTTTCTTATTATTATCTTTTAGCAAGAGATATAAGTTTAATTTTAGTTTGATGTTTAGTTTATAACTATTTTTCTTTTTTAGTTTATTAAAAGCTTTAAATTTTAAAAATATTTTATAAATATTTAAAGCTTAATAATACTAAAAATTAAATTAACAATAAATTTTTTTTTTGTTTTTTTTTTATAGTTAAAATCACTATTTTGGAGATGCAACATTTTTATTCAAGTATTATAGGACACAGCATGTCTCTAGGAGCTATCTATACATTGGTTACAACTAGTTACACATGTACTTTTAATGCCTAATTTAAGTAGTTTGCTTACATATTGCTATATAAGTTCTATACTAGTTGCTATATCTGCAAGCCAACTAGAGGTTTTGCCTATTTAAACTTTTTGTATATGCAATCCTCTTTGTATCACAAGAACATTTCAAGACTACACCCATTCAAGTTTCTGATGCTGGTTGTTACTCTTAGGACTACTTTATCTTTAACAGGAAACTTACTAAAGCCTTTATGTCCCACATATATAAACCTAGTTTTATACAATATGCTATAGTTATCTAACACTTGCAGTTATAAGGGTTACTTGTTTAACTACTATGTTACATTATTTATATCCTTTTAAAGTTTACTAGAACCTTAGTATCTATCTTCTTGGCATCTTCTTTATTATCTTTTACTAGCTGCAACTCAGAACTAGCAATCTCTTCCAAACTACCAATCCAGATGGCCCAGTATAATATACTTCTGTATCCTTTTTCTTTGGTGAATCTGGTGGCCTGGTTGGTTGTGTACTTCTCTACACATATTTGACATCCAGTTTAATCTTCAGTTCCTATGAAGGTATTTTATAAGCTTCAACTAGTCTGATTGTACTATTGAAAGTTCATGCTACCTTTTTACTTAAGAATTTTCAAGTGGGTTTCTGTCACCTTAGTTTCTTAGTCTTCTACATCTGGTAGTCTTATTATGAGTTTGTACTGAAGTCTTATGCAACACTAATTATACATTTTTTTATGTATATGTAATGTTACACTTCATATAGATGCTCCAAGCTCCTAATGTCAGTAGAACCTGACTTGGTGTACCTGGATTACAACTACATAACAAGAGACAGTTACTATAATGCAGATATAATTTCCAAATTTCAGTATAGATAGAATTTAAACCTTAGACCTGTCACTTGGAGAATGATAATCTAACTACTATATTAGGATTGCTATTCTCTAGTAATAATAAATTTAAGCAGAAAGGTTGGTATATATATTTAAAGTTTCTTTGATAATTTTTATAACTAAACTCATAATGATTAAACTTTATACTTCTAATAACTAATAAATTATTAATTAACTAATTTTATAATTAATGAATTATATAATTTGCATCTATTTGATCAAATTGTATCTTGTATATACAGTTCTTTAATTTTATAATAAATTATTACTTGCATATATATTATTTTTAATGATTATAGTAACATAAAATTATTTATTATATTACTAATATCTTTATCAAATTACTAAAATAATTAAGTAATAATAGAATAGCTAGCTATTTAATTTAGATATTTTTTTCAAAAAAGAAAAAAGAAAAATAAATGCAACTCTTTCTGATGATCACTCTGACACAAAATCAGTAAAAAAAAGAACTCAAGTTTTCTCAAGAAAACCAATAAGAAACCACCTAAACAGCACTAAGCTAAAAGAAATAACAACAAAAAGTGCACTAAACAATCTTAGAAACTAAAAGAAACACAGTAATATTAGAGTAGTTATAAAAAAAAAGCAAAGTGTTTTGAAAATTTTTAGTGTTGAAATGACAATTGTGGGAATTTCCATCTGATCTTAAAAGTAGATCTGTTTACATTGCACAAAGTCACATAACATATCAAGCAACAACAACAAACACATACAAGTGGCTATATACAAAATAAATAAACTAATACACAGCAATAAAATAGAAGAAGATTCTAGAAAAGAACAGACTTAGCAATAGATAAAAGTCTATCTGAAGAGTATAAAAAGAACATAAAAGCAATCTGTATAAGAAAAGCTTACTGGGCATTAGGCAATATACATAATAAGCACTTCTTTAATAAAGCAAACAACATATATATAGTGCCAAACAGAGAGGATAAGATTGTAGCAATGCTCATTGGGCAAAATACAAATGAAGTAGCTTTTCTACAAATAGCAAGAGAGATAGTGAAAAAAGCTGAAAAAGAACAACTAGAGAAAAAATTAGATTTAGTAAGGCAAATGCAAGAGGTGGCACTAAGAAAAAGAAAAAAATCCAATAGCAGAGTAGAGAACTGTAAGAAGATATTTTAACTGTTCAAAGAAAAGAAGATGCAGAGGTAAGTTTTAGTAATAGTAAACAAATAAAAACACAGTTACCTATCAAAGAAAAAAAAGTTGAAGAACAGATAGAAGAGCAAGAACAAAAGTTGACAAAGATAGCCAAAGATGCAATACAAAATGTAATTGAAGACAAAGCAACAGAACAGAAAAGAAATCCAAAAATTGAAAAAGAAATTGACATAGTCAGAATACCATTTGAAGATAGCATATGAGTGCCAAATAGAAGAGACTGTAGTCAAAATAATAGCTTATTTGTTAACATACTAGCACACAATGTGCCAGGTACAACACAAGAAGAACATATAAAGTTTATCAAATAGTCAATAAAAGAAAATAAATACATCAAAGAAATCAAAGAAGTCTTTAAAAGAGGAAACTTGTAGATTGAAGTAGACTTTGACTATGAATATAGTAGAAATGAAGCAATACAAAGAATTAGCAGAAAAGAAAGTGATTGGTACAAACTAATACTAGAAGAAAGAGGAAACAAAAAAGGAAAGCAAAAAGCAAACATTGAAGTATAGCACAAAAAAAGTAACAATATAATGAAAACTGAAAAAAAGACAGTTAATAAGGAAGATAACAAGATCAAAGAAGATATAAACTACAATAAAATTAATAAGAAGCTGGATAGTATAAAAGATTAACAATATAGAACTTGCTATCAGATATTAACAAAAAAAAACTAGAATATATTTGCAGAAGATTCAAAAATGCCCATATCGTAAGAATCAAAAGATCAAAATACAAAGCACTGGTGATAGTGCAACTTGAAGAACCCAGAAAGGTTGACATTCCATGGACTATACCAGTTAACAATGACAAACTAGTACAAATAACTAGAGGGGAAGAGAACTATGAAGCAAGAGAAAACTAAAAGAAATATACAGCAAAGTTGACAGACTTACTCAGAAATGCCTCAGAAGTCCTGCTATTATGATGCCTGAGAAGCAAAGAAGTAAAGTCAGTTTATATTCCACCAAACAGAAACAGAAACCAAAGAAGAACAGCAATAATAATGTTTGCAACAGAAGAGGAAATGAATGCAGCTTAAACAAAACCAATTTTGTACAACAACTTTTGAGTATATTGGATAAATAAAAGAAAAAGAATAACAAGAAGAAAAGAAAGTCTCAAAAAAGAAAGAGGAAGAAGCTAGGACAGATGCAGCCAATTCTCTATTAAAGAAGAGGACACGAATAGCAAAGAAAGATATAGAAATAAAACTTTCATAAATAAAAACAGAATTAAAGATAACTCAAGTTGAAGATTTAAGCTATCAAAAGAAAGAAACAACACCCAGAATCAACATAGGCTAAACCAAGCAAAAAATATAGATGCAAGAGAAAAAGAAAAGGAAGATCCAAGAAGTAGATTAGAAGATCTCAAAGTACAAAAGCAAGATCAAGAGTTATTTATGAAGGAAATCTTAGAACAAATCTGGAAGAGATTAGAAAATCAAGAAGAGACAAGAAACATAGCTAGGAAAGACCTAGCAAATCGCTCCTGAGGGCACCTTAGTTGAAATCATAAACATGAATAAGAAGATTAGAGACTTTCTATATGGAAAGAGAAGAGCATTTAAAAAAAGAAATAAAAAAAGATCTCCCAATCCAAGAGAAGAAAAGAGGAGAAAAGACAAAGAGAAAGTAGAAAACATGAAGACAAGATACAAGCAGTTAAAAGAAAAATGAAAAGTAAAAAGAAAAGAAATAAAATTAGCTTGTCACAACATTAATGGACTTAAAACTAGAGACTGGAAATTAGAAAACCTCCTAGGCTGGGTAAAAGAAGAAGAAGTAGCAATCTTAGGAATAATAGAAACAAACATTATAGAGAAAGAAGATAAAATATTGCTACACAATCTGAATACAAGATTCAAAGGCTACTGGGTTAGTGCAGTATCAGATAAGAAAAAAGAATCAGGTATTGGAATTCTAATAGAGAAAACCTAGAAAAAACATGTTAGAGCAGTCAAGAGGTTTAATAAATATATAATAGAAGTAAGACTATACTTCAAACAACTAGAACTAGTAGTAATAGGAGTGTATATTCCACTGAATGATAAATTAATTGGTAAGAAAATTCAGCAGAAAATAGTAGAAATAGTAACAAATAAGAAAAAGAACACAGAAGTGATTATACTTAGAGATTTCAATCACACTGATGATAACTTATTAGATAGACAACACCTACAACTAACAAACTACAAGAAGCTATTAATCTTTAAATAGCTTAAAAAACAGAAGTTTGCAAACTCGTATAGAAAGCTGTATCCAACAAAGAAAGCATATACATGGTCTAATCAAGAAGCAGTGACAAGAATTGATTACATCTGGTTGTCAGAGTTAATCACAGCAGGCCTTCAAGAAGCCAATATAGAGGAAGCAGAAGGTATAACAGACAGTAACTATAAGATATTGACAACAGTCATATGGTTGGAGCATATAATAGCAAACTATAGCAGTGCAGAAGTTAAACAAAAAGAACAAATAAGAACAATATATTTATAAGAGGAAGCTAAACAAGAGGATTGGAAAGAATATGCAAGAGAGCTTCAAGTCCAATTAGAGTGGAAAAAAGTACTAAAGCAGCTAGAAGATAATAGCATGAGCAGTAGCTCTAGCACAAAGATAATTAAGAAGCTATAATAGAAGTAGCAAATAAACAAATTCCAAGAAAGAAGATATTCAATACAAAAACAAACAAAAGACAATATCAGAAAAATTACAGCAACACAGACAAGCAATTGAATTACAACAAATAATCAAAAAAGTAAAACTAAAAAGAGACCAAGAGGTAGAGAAAGAAGAAAAAGAAGAAATAAACATTAGACTCAAAAACATAGGCAAAGAAGTAGGAGCAAAGTTACCAAAGCTACAAAAGCAATAGTCAGAAGCCTGGATAGATAATTTAAAAGGCTGGCAAAGGATTCTCAAAAACAGAAGAAAAGAGGAATAAGAATGAAATTAAAGAAAGCAGATAAGAAAAAATATAAATAAAAGATATGAAATAATTAAATCAAATTAAGGGCAAATGATAGCTAGCCTATTGAACAAACTATACAAAAAGATAACCTTAGACAGATTTATAGTCCAAGATAGAAAAGATGTCAGACTTACAACAGAACCTAAAGAAGTTCTAAATGGTCTGACAATCTACTTCGAAAACCAATTCAAAAAAAGAGAAACCAAATTAAGAGAAATGCCTAAAGAATGAAAAGAAGTATACAATCCAAAAAAATAGATCGATAAGTCTTGGTACAGTAAACTAGAAGAGAAGATAGAAGAAGATGAGTGGTAAAACACAATAAGAGAACTCAAGCTCAACACAGCCTTAGGAATATTATGCATAAGCTATATACTAATAAAATGAGCAGAAAAGAAATTGCAAAAGATTTTTAGAGCTTTTGCAAATCTGGTTTTAGGAAAAAGAAAACTACCAATAAAATGGAAAATCATGCAAATCTATTCAATCCTAAAAGATGAAGGCTGAAAATATAACTTGAACAAAATTAGACCAATAGCACTAATTGAGACCTTTAGAAAGCTAGTTATAAAGGTGCTAACAAAAAGGCTAGTCAAGATATTTACAGAAAAAGAAATACTTAAAAGGCCAAACTATGCAAGTCTGACTAGTAACTTAACAGAGCAGCTAATACACTTGCTAAATATGATAATAGAAGAAGCACAAGAGAAGAACAAAGAAATATGAACACTCTTGCAAGACATAAAAAAGGTATTTGACTCAGTCCTTCTAGAAAGCTTAGAATAGGCACTAAAAAGAGTTAGGATACCACAAAAAACAATAAAATACATTATTAACCTTTTTCATAAATGTCAACTTAAAGTGATCACAGCTTATAGTTTAACAGAAAAAATAATAGCAGAAGATGGAATAGACCAGAAAGAGGTGATTTCTCTACTGATTTGGCAACTTTTTTATAATCCTTTACTGGAAAAGATTCAAGAAGACAAATTGCTAAGCTACATAATAGAGCAAGAAGTATTAAAAGGTACAGCTATTAATTGTTCACAAAATATAAACAAGCAGCAATCACATATGCAGACAACATAACATAGATTGCAAACAGCAAGGAACAATTGTTGAAAATTCTTAAAATCGCAAAAGAGTTTTTCAAAGCTAATGACATTGAAATAAATGGAAATAAGTCAAAGCTCATAGTAATGAATTCTAGACAAAGAAAAAAAGACAGAGAAATTATTTTTAAGCAGAGTAGAATAGTGTTATAGAATGATTTATTATTATTTTATTATTATTAGTTATTATTATTATTACTATATTATTATTATTATTTAGTA